>JAADXF010000050.1:0-59088 GCA_023337575.1 Pythium chondricola
ATGATGTTGCCGATTGCAGAGCGTTACCAATAGTGAAGTTGAAGTGGGATGTTACCTGAACACGTCTCATATATTGTGTATAACTTATGTGGCATGAATGTTGACCCTGTCTGACACAAACAACATTCACTCTAGCGCATACTGTTTCCAAGGTTATCGACTATTGCTCTATTTTGAGGTCTATCTCACAATTTGACAACACCAACTGGAATAAAGAATGCGTTGATGGAGGCAGTATGGACGATTCCGATTTGCCTATGAACTCTGGATATAAATATCCAGAGAATAACTCGAAGATTTCCGGTTGTTTCTGTGGGACCCCGGGGTCCCGCCAACTGTTTCACATGACAATATTTTTGCTAGTAAATATCCATAATAGACAAAATACACCAAATAATTACAGTTTTAAACTACTTCCAAGTTTTCTCATTCCAAACTTTAGGAATGGCAACTCCTTCGTCCGAGACCGCCGGTCACCGGCGCTTGCTCGCACCCTCTTCTTCCTCGTGCTCCTCCTCAGCATCATCAGCATCTACGCAATATGAACATTCACCGCCCACACGTTCAACGAAATACGAATTCAAGAAGGCGGCCGAGAAGAAGTTCCGCCAGCGCTACGTGCACTTGCAGCAAGCCTACGAGCAGCGACTGCAGGCGCTGGCCGCACAGGTGCGCCACGTGGTCGCGGAGCTACAGAGCGACGTCACGATTGAGTACCTGCAGCAGGACCCGCTCACACACGAGTACGCCAACGCGCGCGTCGCTGAGATCCTTTCCGAGTGCTTCACAGGCGAGCGGGAGAAATACATCCAAGTAGTGAGTGACCAGCTCGCGTGGCAGACCCGCGACCTCCGTGAAGCGCAGCAGCGACTGCGTGTGGTGAAGAAGCGCGAGCGCATAGTCCACCAGCAGTGGCTCCAGTCGCAGAATCAAGTGCGCGAGCTGCAACAACACGTCAACAAGTACCGTGAATCCTGTACTGATCACCAGCGAGAGCTCGAGCGATTAGAGCTCCTTGCACGTGAGCGAGAGCAGCAGCGTGACGAGTATTGTGCAGAAGCAGAGGCGCTGAGACCCGTGGAGACGTCATTAGCGACCCTGCAAAAAGAGTACGAAGGCTTCCAAGTACGTGCCCAGAATGAACGCGAGCACGAGCGAGTGACCCGTGACGACCTTGTCACCCAGATTCAACAGCTCAAAGATGAGCGCAGTGTACGTAGCTGGACAATGGGTGTCGACCCTACTGAGTACTCACAGGAAATTTGTTGCTTTTAGCAAGTGGAAGGCGAACGACGAGCACTCGAACGTGACGTGCAGCACCTACGGCAACTGGTAACACTAGCAGAAAAGAAAAACGAAGAGCTCACCCAGTTGCTGCGCCAGGTCCAGGCAGAAGAGTACGGGACGCGGCTCCGCAAGCTCGAGCAGGAGCTCGTGCAGCAGCACCACGTCAACGAACTGCTGCAGAGAGATAACGAACAGCTGACGAAGAAGTACGAAGAGTTTGGCGTGCAAGTGGAAGCGTACATGGACGAGCAAGCTCAAGTACAGGCGAATGCCTCCGCGAAGGCGAGTGAACGCGAGAAGAAACTCCAGGACGAGCTCGTTTCCATCAAGAGCCAGACTGCCGAGGCTCTCAAGACGAAGCACAGTGAGCTTGTGCGACTTGCAGACCAGCTCAAGTTCCGGCAGGACGCTCTCGCAAAGGCAGAGCTGACAGGGACTGCTCTTGCTGAACGCGTGGCAGCGTTGGAAGCATCGTTAGCTGATGAGAAGATGCGAAGCGCAAAGCAAGCGGGTGAACTAGAGAAAGAGGTGACGCAGTGGCGTGCTGCCGTGGATAAAGAGAAGGAGCGTGTCAAAAGCGTTGAATTACAGCTGGCACAGACCACACAGAGCTACGAGTCACGACTGAGCGCAGTGCAAGAGGCAGCAGTACAGCAACAGCAACAGTCACTCAAGGAGAGGGAGCTCGAGGCTAGGACCCGATGGCAGAACGAGTTTACTGCACAGCAAGAGGCACGGATCGAGGCTCTAAAACGCAAGTACGACGCAGCGATCGAGTCCCAGCAAAATGAACTTCTGCAGGCACGACACCTCGCTGTAGACGCTGCCAAGTCAGCCAACGAGAAGGTGGAGCAAGTACGCAGCCTGCAACAGCAGCAACAAGATGACGCCCAAGTGGAAGCTCGTCGCCGCCAACAAGCACAGGATGCCGACCGCCTGCGTACCCTCGAAGCGGAACGCGCAAAAGAACTGAAGCAGCAGCAAAAGACCTTGGATGAACGAGATCGACGCGTGAAGGAGCTGGAGAAACAACTTGCTGACATGGCTGAAGCTATGAAGAAAACCCTTGCCACTCAGGTGAAGAAGAAGAGTGACAAGTCTGACACCCCGAGCGTCGTGGTGGTGAACGTAGGCAGCGCAGACGAGTTGGCCGACTCTCCCCACGCGGATACAGTGGGTGCCCAGGCGATGGCAGTCGTGCAGCAACGGCGCGCGAGCCAACAAAAGCGAGATGCAGAAACGATCAGGAGTTTCCAGTCGCGTGGTGCAGATGAGAACAACAACAACGGGAACCACGCCGGTACACATGATGATTGCGTGCCCAGCGCTCAGCACGCCGCTGAACTGGCAGCCTGTGAGGCCAAGAGCTCCCTCGCGGCAGAGCAGCGACTGCAGCAGCAGATGCAGCAGTTCCAAGAGAAGAAAGAACGCGAGCTGCGAAACGCCATGGTCAATGTTCGCAAGGGCATCCAGAAGCTCGAGACCTCGCTTGCACATGAGCAAAGCGAGCGTAAGCGGGTTGAGATCGAGCTGTTGAGCGAGCGTCAAGCGTTTGTGCAGCTTCGAGGCGAGGTTGATGAACTACGCGACGCTAAGCGCGTTGTGGCTCAGCGACTTCAAGAGGCAAACGGTCTCGTCGGCAAGCTGCGTGATGTCGTAAAGTTGGCCGAGGCCAAGGCGAATGCAAGTGACCAGAAGATGAAGGAAGCACTCCAGCACCGAGTCGACGCAGAGGCGAGAGTGATCCAGCTGCAACAAGAGGTGGAGACCATGAACACAAAGATAAAGGAAGAATCCGCATTGCAGACCGCTACCCACGAGGAGCTGCGAGCAGCGAGGGCAAGCGAGCACGAATCGAATGAGCAGAACCAGCACTTGCGCGCTGAGATGACGGCCGCGGCGGCGACCTTCGACGCCCAGCGAGAGGAAACGACACGCAGCGCACGTGAGGAGCTAGCGCGAGCCACAGACGAGTGGAAGCAGACGACAAAAGATCTCGAGTCCCAAGTCGAGAATCTACAGAAGAAGTTCCAGGCTGAGCTTGAAAACTCCGCGCGCGACGCATCACTGATTCACACACTCACAACTGAACGTGATGCGGCACGACAGGACTTGGAGCGAGCTAAGGCTGATTTGATCAAACAGAAAAATGAGTTCAACGACCTAGCGAGGATGCATCGGAACCTGAACGAAGCATCCGCTGTGAAGCGCCATGAAGTGGATTCTCGGTTACTGGAGATGGCCGAACGCAACGCTCTTCTGCAGAAGGATCTGGACTCGAGTCGTCGAAAGTTTACTGAAGCACTTGATGCGATGAGGAGACAAGTGGCGACCTTGAAGAGCGATACGCTGCGGCTGACTAGAGAGGGAGTGACGAAGCAACTCAAGGCAGCCTGGAAGACGCAACGGCGATTGACGCTCGCCCAGGCCGAAGAGATACGGCTGTGGCATGCACGTGTCGTAGAACGCGAAGCACTGGCGGCAGCGGTGGCGATGGAGGTGGAGCGAGAGGACTGGCGGACACGGTTGGCAGCGAAGGAGCTCGAGATGGCGGCACTGCTGTCTGGCCAAAAAGTGGATGACCAAGCCAAGTATGACCAACTGGTGGCGCGTCTCGAGGCGAAAACTATGGAAATGAAGCAAAAGGAAGCCGAAATCTCTCGACATGAGAAGCAGATGCAGGACTTTGAGCGCCTCGTACAGAGACTCGAGCAAGAGCGCGAGCTCCAACTGCTGGAGCAGTCACAACTTGCCGAGCAGCTCTCGAGTTCACGAGTGACCACGGATCGCGAGACCGAGGTGAAGCAGCAACTGCAGGCATCCATCGCAAGTGCATCGGATGTGGCACAGGTACTGTGGAATTTCATCGCGAAGCTAATGAGCGAGCTGTCGCTGGACCCTCAGAAGGTGCTGAGTGACGACGCAGGGAAGCCAGTGTCGACGTGGCGGTCTCCGATCCTTGCGAGTGATCTGCGGCGGGTGATGGAGTTGGTGCAGGAGAAGATGACCGGGCGGGAGAGAGAGGCAGCAGACATTGCTGTGACGCCACTGCGTGAAGAACTTCAGCATGCTAAGGAGGCGCTACTAGCTCTACAAACCAAGGTCCCCACTGAGGACGACGGCGTCGCGAGGCATCTGCCTTGGTATGTGTTGGTGTCGCGGTCAATCCGGTTGCAGATGGAGCAGCTGCGAGTGGAAGCTGACACGCTCAGGCAGTCGCTCAGCGGTCACACAACACAGACCACTGAAGCAAAGATGGAGATCGAGCGACTGCAGCAACTCCACGCCGTGCTGGTGTTTGAACGAGACACGCTCGCGCACGAGATGAATGTCCAAGCACAAACCCTGCACAAGCGGCGAGAGGGCGAGTTGCAGCAACTGCGGGATGAATTCGAGCGCAAAATCGAACAACTGCAGCGTCGCCAGTCAGCAGACCAGCAAAAAGCCAAGGAAGAGCACGAGATCGAGATGACTCAGCTCAAGGAGGCGTTGGATAGTGAGAAAAAGACACACGCCAAGCTCAAGCAGGACGTACTGGTGTCCAAGGTGGAGCACGACAAGCTCACGAGCGAGCTCCAAGACCGTGCGATCAAGCTGGAGAAGGAGTTGGAGGCTGTCACGGATGAACTGGCCAAATGGAAGCGCAAAGCCAAGCTAGCTGCTAGCAAGTCGCCCGGCACGCCGTCGCGACGCCCGTCGGTCATGTTTGCATCGTCGTTCCATACGGACGAAGACGGCTCGGACCATTCGTACCAGTCCATGTTCCCGCCTTCACGACGACCCTCGTCTGCGATGGCGGATCTCTCCAATCTCATGGAGCAATCGTTGCAAGATCTACGGAAGGACAACGAGGGCATCTCACCCCAGGCGACACCAACCCGGTTGCTGATGCAGTCGCCGATGCAGCGATTGTCTGCGCGGCCGTCACCGCTGCGCATCCCAGTGCATCCATCGCCAGCGCGCAAGCGGCCATCTCTCGTGCCACCTCCACGGCTCATTAACACTGCTACGAGCCAGTTATCCACGCCGCCACCGTCCGCGCCGCGATCAGGGTGATGTGATGTGCAGGATCGGATCTCTTCAATTCGTCAACTTGTACATGGCCAGGTCGACTCCACTAGTATAGTGTAAACCACACCAAAAGATGGTGTTCATTTTGTATGCGAGTTGAATGGTTCAGGTGGTCCACATCGCATCGTTGCCTGAATCAACATTGACATCAGGACAGAGACACACTACTCGGCCAGGATGGCGGGTGTCCCCACTGTCTTGTCCCACCAAACAGCAGACCAGAATCACGAGCCATCGCCGCCGCCGCCGCTGCCGCCGCGCCGTGGTCACTCCCTCGCTCGCCCTTAGCCCACCTCTTCAAATCGGCCACCGCCTTCACTACGCGCACGGTGCTTCCACAAGAAAAGCGACAGCGCGGGGCTCCCGGCGAAGAAAACCGCGTGGCTGCGCACGTCACAGTTGGCCGTTGGCCGCTCTGTTTCCTTCCATCGCTCTATTTCTTATTCGTTTTCTTGAGCACAACACACCGCCATGGTAGGCCGATAAGCTGCAATTGGGTACAGGACACTGTGGAGATAGAACTCACTGTCATGGTGCGCTTACAGGCGCGCATGCAGCGCACGCCGCGGTACCCAATGGGCACGCGCATCAAGAAGCGCTTCCCGGGATATGCCGACCCGTTCACGGGCACGGTGGACAACTTTGTGCCAGCCTCGGGCTTCTACCACATCACATACGACGACGGCGACAGCGAGGAGATGACAGAGGACGACGTGGAGAGCCATTTTCTATCAACCGCCCGTCAGCCACGCCGCAAGCCACTCAATAATGTCAGCCCCCACGAGGCGCCACCGAATAAGAACACCAACCAGGATGACAGTGAGGACGACGAGAAAGAGGAAGACCAAGAGGTCAGCGCTGCTGTGGTGGAGACTGTGAGTGTTTACCAGCTCGTGGGCACCAAGGTGTGTAAAAAGCGAGTGCAGTCGGACGGCACGTCGGCCGTGGTCAAGGGCTCGGTGTCAACCTACTTCCCGGCCACCAAGATGTACCGCGTGGTCTACTTTAATGGCACGACCGAAGACATGACGTATCGTCAAGTCGTGGACAGTGTTCCATTGGCGGCGAGTGGTAAAGCAGCCACGACGAAGGTTAAACGGAATGGCAAGGCAGCGGCGAATCTCGAAGATACGAAACAAGCCACGCCAGCCACAAAGAAACGCAAAAGCGAGTCGAATGCGCAGAGTGAGAAGAAGGCGAAGAAGCCCCGCACTGATGAAAACAGTAACCATGGCAACAAGGACGAGGACGACGAGGCGATGGAGGAGGAGGACGAAGAGTCAGTGTTTGACTACGCGTCCGTTGCTGATGAAGACACATTCGCATGGAACAAGTCGCGAGCATTCGAGACGGTGCGGGCAGTGTTGTTTGTGATCTCGAGCACATCGAAAGTGACGCCGGACGCTGTCAAAATACTCGGCCAAAAGAACCTGAAGGTGAGAAACTACGTAGTGATTGCATGCGTGGCCAGGGGAGAGGGATCTTACTGACTGTGTTGCCATGCTAGGCCAAGGTTGCGTTGGCGAAATACGTGGAGCTCGGTGGCCTTGCCGTCCTTGCCGAGCGACTGGGGGAGTGGGTCCAGTCCAAGAACCATGAAGCTGGCGTGCTTGCCATTCTCAAGGTGAGCAAACCAGTGCACTCTAGGACGAATGAGCGTGATTGTCGACTGACCAACGACTTTGGTCTGTGCGCTCTATAGATGCTGACGATTATACCCGCCGTGACCAAGGATTCCATCATGGAGAGCCGCATCGGAAAAACGCTTGGTCGGATCCGCAAGAAGAAGAACATTGCATCGGATCTGGATCTACTCGTACCGGACATGGCCAACTACGTGATTGAAAAGTGGACGAAACGGTTTGGTAATACCGAGGGCAAATCGAAGCAAGTCCACCAGCAGCTCGACAAGTCGGACCGAGCTGCGTTGAGCAAGTCGGAGAAGGCCGCTTCAACGTCGGACAAACCAGCAACAAAGTCGGACACCAAGTCGGATGCAGGAACCAAGACGCCATCCAAGCCATCGACGTCCAAGCTCGGCAGCTCGCTGACGCACAAGCGATCCAACTCGGCTCACCATCTGAATGCCCTCCTCGGTGCACGCTGCAGTGGTGATTTCTTGGGCAACGCGCTGGGCCGTCGATCGCGCCCACTGGGTGCCGACCATGCACGTCGGCCCCAGCGATCCACAGTACTGCTCGACACGCTCGCGGAGCGGCAAACAAAGAAGTCGGAGGGACAGAAGCAAGGGAATCATCACTCCGGTTCCCATAACAACAGCGGCAGTGGATTGGTGGACGCATGGGTGCCTGAGCGTGTTCGCTTCGGAGAGATCGCGGTGCTCGACTTCCTCAAAGACCTTGAGGTCACGCGACTGCTGGACAAGCCTGGCGCTGGTGGGTTTCGGCCCAAGAACCCGGCGGCAGCAACCAGGGTCCCACCACGAGACAAGCAGCCAGCCAAGTCGATCCTCAAGGTCAAGATGGGGGTGGAGGAACGTGAGGCGGTCGCGGCGCAGGTCGCGGCTGAATGCATCAAGAACACTGCTGACGGCGATGGCGAGAAGGCAGGCACAGACGTGGTGACTGTCGAGGGTGGCGAACAAGTCGATGCGAACCAGTCAGCAAAAGCAGCAGACGCCACGGAAGATGCACCGAAGCCAATGCCCAAGTCTCCCATGAATGTGTTCGCACCACCGTCGCCGCCGCGTCGCCGTGACACGTCGGACGACGAACAAGCCGATGAAGTAGAAGTAATGGATGAGCTCCAGTTACCGGACAACATCGTGATCGACATGCCATCGCCGCCACCGTCATTCGACCCTGAGGACGGGATGGAGACGAAGGAGACTGAGCGGCGAGTGGACGAGCTGGGCTTTCTCAACTCGGGCGCGGCGAGTCCCGTGGTGTCATCGGACGCGCCGTCATCGCCCGAGTCTGGGGAGGCCTCGGAAGATGATGCGGTGATAAAGAGCGGCCTAGTGCCTCCGCTGGTGACGGTCGAGGAATCCCCACCACCGTCGTCGTCTACATCCCCACCATCGCTGTCTGATGTGATTGCCACGGCCCCTTCGTCAAGCGATACCCCCGCCGTTGTGGAGGCGAGTCCCGAGCAGCAAGAGTCATCGCCTCCACCAGCAGCAGTAGTCGATGCACCACCTCATGTGAGTGGCGCGTCGTGAGTGGCACAAACAGAACAGTATTTATGTTGCGTGACGGGTCATGTAGAGTGATTCAGAAAGAAAGAGAGAGAGAGTGAGAGAAGAGTGCCAGCCACCCCTGCACTGTACACCATCAGCCAACTCACTACTGCTGCAGCAGCTCGTCCTTCCAGGTCTCGAGGATCTGGCGCAGACCGGCCTCCCACTGCTGCACGGCCTTCTTGGCGTCCCGCGCGTGCTGCGAGGAGCCATCGGCCGTGACCGAGACCTCATACTCTTCGCCACTCGTGTCGTCAAAGTCGTGGAGCTCCACGTGGCCCGTGGCCACCGGGAAGCCCTCGTCATCGTCCTCGCGCGTGGACGTGAACTCAAACTTGAGCGAGATGTCGTACCCGCAGCGCTTCTTGCCGCGACTGAACACGACCTTGGCGTCGCCCTCGCAGCGCACGATCGTAATCGCCTGGATGCTGACGCGCAGCGCCGCGTCGCGGAACGTGAAGCTCCCCAGCACGAGCTCCTTGAGCCGGGTGCGCGCCCACTCGGACTTGTCACGCTCTTCCCTACAACAGTAGGCCATCATTGATGCATTCCGTGTACAGAGAGAGAGAGAGAGATCTATCAGAGCTTGTATACACGCATTTACCAGGTGCCGCCGGCGTTCCAGGCAGAGCCGCCGTTGCTGGCCACGGGCGCGGGCTGCGGCGCGGCGTCGATGCGCGTGGGCGTAAAGTCCTATTGCGGGGAAGAGGAGAGCGACATCAAGTGTTAATGACGGCCACGTTGAGAGTACAAGCTTCGCGCCGGCGCTACCTGGCCAGTCTTGGGGATGGTCTTCATCCAGCCATGGTAGCCCTGGTGGATCTTCTTCGGTGCGTTCTCGTCGTCGCTCATTTGCGCGTTGATGACGGAGCGACTTGGTCGATGGATGAGTCGGATCTGAACTCGTTGGGATGAAAGGATGATGATGGCCAAACGGCGTTTCAACCAATGAATGCGTGCTAAAGTATATTTTAGCCAATCAAAATGGAGAAGCAAGAGATCAGCAGCAGCTTTCGAGAACTTTCGCGCCGATTTAGTCTATAATAGAGAGTAGTCTGATAAATAGCGTCTATAAGTGTAATATAACTACCAGATTGCGCCTTGTGTATCCATGTGGTATGTGCCATGTTCGCATATGGAGCTGTTGGCAACGCGAAACCCACGCGCCGCCGAAGCCGCTGGATGCCTTCGCAGCCCACGCACAGGAATACACTGCGCATCATTGACCTGACCAAGCAAGCAGCTGGCCACCGATGAAAAATGCGCGTGCGAGAACCATTGCGATCCGTCTGTTTTTCTCATTTTGACTTCTCGCTTCTCTCTCCGAGACAGCCTGCACCAGTGCAGGCACTGACAAACCGCACTCTCTTCCGCACGAGAAAGTGCACCAATCATCTCACTCTCTCTCTATACCGATCCCTCTGTCCATCGGTGTTTTGGCCTCTCTCCCTCGGCATTCGTCCGCCGACACACCCCATTTCGCTCGCTCGCGACTTCATCTCAACGACCACACTCTAGTAGGGCGGTGAACACACATCGCGTTCACTCACGAGTACGTTCCCGACCATGAGTCAGCGCCAGCCTCCGCCTCCTCCCAGCAGCAGCCAGTTCCCGCCGCTGTCCATGCAGTCGGTTGACTATGACACGATGCCGATGCCGCCCGTGTCGATCCGATCCTGTGGCTCGCAGCCCTACATCTCGAGCTTCATCCCGACGAGCTACCCGTTCCAGCCGCGCAGCGTGCAGGACATGATCACGTCCATGAAGTCGTACTCGAGCGCGACCGATTTTGTGCGCACGTACAACGAAGTGCCGTCTGTCGAGGAAGCACTGGCGACGCTGGAGCGAGCCGCGGTCATGCTCAAAATGCGCCGCTACCGTGACGCACTCAAGCTGTACCTGGAAGGCGGCTACGCGATGGCGAACGTTGCCGAGCGCCAGACCAACGCTAAAGTCTGCAACCTGCTCACAAGCAAAGGGTTTGAGACACTCAACTGGTGCGGGCGACTCTGCGACTGGATCGAAGGCCGTGTGATCGAAAAGAACCCTCGCCCAGGCGTCCACAAGGTTGGCATCCCCGTGAGTGCGTGGAACGAAGACTGGGTCGGGCCCTTCCTTGACGAAGAAGAAGCCAAGCGGATGTGGTACACACCGGTGTACGTGCAGCCTGGGCCGATCGAGTTCACCAACGCCGGGTACCGTCTTCGCTGCGTCGAGGTGAACCGGCGGCCGCGACTGATGATCTGCATCACCATTTTCAACGAAGAACCTGCGCAGCTTCGTGCCACGCTGCGCAAGCTTGCCAACAACCTCAAGTACCTCAGCGAACTGGATCCTGAACACGACCACTCGCTCTCTCAGAAATACTGCGGTGAAGACCTGTGGAAGAACGTGCTGATCTGCATCATCGCCGACGGCTGCGAGCATATCCACGAAAAGATGCTCGACTACTTGGACTCAATCGGTCTCTACGACGAGGACTTGCTCACGATCAACAGCGCCGGCATCGGTGCCCAGTGCCACCTCTTCGAGCACACGCTGCAGCTCACGATGAACGGCAAGAACTTGCTGCCGATGCAAGCCATGTTCGCGCTCAAGGAACACAAGGCGTCCAAGCTCGACTCGCACAACTGGTACTTCAGTGCCTTTGCCGAGCAAGTGCAGCCGGAGTTCACACTCGTGATGGACGTGGGTACGATGCTGACCAAGTCGGCACTGTACCACACGCTCTACGTGTTCGAGAACAATGCCCAGATCGGCGGGGCGTGTGGCCAGCTCACTGTTGACGAGCCCTTCCGCAACTTGAGCAACTGGGTCGTGTCGGCGCAGAACTTTGAGTACAAGATCTCCAACATCCTGGACAAGTCGCTCGAGAGCTGCTTTGGCTTCATCAGCGTGCTGCCCGGTGCGTTCTCTGGCTACCGCTACCGCGCGATCCGAGGAGCTCCGCTCGAGGCGTACTTCCAGACACTCAACGTCGAGATCGATGTGCTCGGCCCATTCGCTGGCAACATGTACTTGGCGGAAGACCGTATCCTGTGCTTCGAGTTGCTGGCCAGGAAGAACTGCAGCTGGACGATGCACTACGTCAAGCAAGCCGTGGCTCGCACGGACGTGCCACACGATCTCGTCAGCCTCATCGCGCAGCGTCGTCGTTGGCTCAATGGTTCGTTCTTTGCGACGCTCTTCAGTATCTGGAACTTCAGCCGCGTGTACTCGCAGAGCTCGCACTCGTTCACGCGCAAGTTCTTCCTGAGCATCTTTTACTTGTATCACGTGGTCACCACGCTGTTCTCGTTCTTGTTGCCGGCGAACGTGTACCTCGCGCTCTACTTCATCGTGTTCCAGGGCTTCCAGCAGAACCGCCTCGTGTTCCTCGACACGTCTGACTTTTCCCCGCGCGTGCTGGACCTCAGCGTGTACCTGTTCAACATCGTGTACCTCTTTGGTCTGCTCATGCTCGTCATCATCGGCCTTGGCAACAACCCCAAGCACATGAAGCTCACGTACTACTTTGTCAGCGCTGTCTTCGGCGTGATGATGGTGCTGTCCACGCTCGTCGGTCTCGGCGTATTCTTCGCTAGCGACATCTCGTCGCAGTCGATCATCGTCGCCATCTTCACGGTCGGTGTGTACTTTATCGGCCCAGCGATCCATGGTGAAGTGCACCACATCTTGCTCACGTTCACGCACTATACGGCGCTGATCCCGAGCTTCGTCAATATCTTCACGATCTACTCGTTCTGCAACCTGCAAGATCTGTCGTGGGGCACCAAGGGACTTGAGCAAGAACCGACGCTGTCGCCTGGTGAGGACAACGAGAAGGGAGACTTCAAAGACGTGCTGGCCAAGCGCCGAGCACTTGAGGAGCGTCGCCGCGAGTTTGAGATCCGCCAGGACAACAAGAAGCGCCAGTTCGAGGCCTTCCGCACCAACATCTTGCTGCTCTGGGCCTTCTCGAACCTGATCTTCGCGCTCGCGATCGTCTACTTCACCACCGCGGACGAATTTCTGCCGATCTTGTACCTCGTGGTCGCGTCGATCAACTCGGCGCGGCTGCTCGGCTGTGTGTCCCACTTGCTCTACACCTGGACGGACAGCTTCCGCGATAGGCTGACACCTTCCGACAAGACTGGCAACGGCAAAGACGCAACGAGCAGCGTGGCACTGGAGGATTCGTACCGTCGTCTCGAAGACCACTACGCGGGGCTCATGGAGGACCAGCGCGCGTATATCTCGGAGCGTAACGCGTCCAGCTCGAACGCAATCGCCTCGTATGTGCCTTCGCGTCGCCCGCCGCGCACTGGTGACGTCTAGAGAGCAACAGATCAGTCGAAATATGCACGAACCTTACCTCATCTCGATACCAAACCAGCTCAGTCATGAACAGCGAAATAAACGCAGGATGCATAACTTATCTCAGACGCGTTTCTCATTCGTTCACAATCCTTCCATGGAGAAAACAAGGGCTTGCAGCTGGTCCGAGGAGAGCACGCCCGTGTTCTTCTTGCAGTACGATGTGAATCCTTGCAGCTTCGTTTTGCACTCGGGTGGACACGACTTGATCGCATTCTGGACCTTGGGGTGTGTCAGGATCTTTGTCATCGCCACCACGAACTTGACCGAATATGGCGGTGCGATCTGGGCGAAAAGCATCATGATGAAGTTGCGTAACAGAGCCTGGTCTAGCTCTGCTGTGTTGGTGAAGACAAACTCGAGGACAGGGAGCACATAACCGCTGGTGATCATGAATGCCATCGACCGCAGTGACTCGCGCTTGAGTTCGAGTGCCTAGAGATCGATGCTTTGAGGTCAGTCTTCGCGCCGATGAAAGCAGACAGGGGTAGCCCAATACTAACCTTCACAGGATTCACATCTGGGTGGAGATGGAGCGAAGTCACGAGTACACGGAAAGCGATCGGCCACTGAGAAACGTGGAGTCGAATGGATGTCTTGAGGATCCGCAACAGGCTCGGAAAGCAAATGTGGAGAAGCGAGCTGTTGAAAAAAGCGGGAGATTTGAGGGTCACCTCAATCCAGTGAAGGACGCCCACAGACGCAAGCGACACGCCCATCGCAGCCCCCAATTTCTCCACGACTCCAGTTTGATTCATCTGCCGCATGATGATCCATGAGTACTGCTCAAAGATAGGTCGCGTGTGACACTCACTTACATTGAAGCTGAGCGTGTGGTCATCACGACAGAGTGCCGAGGCTTCCTGAAGTGCCGCCTTTGCAGCCTCGAGCTCACTCTGATCCAGAGTTGCTCCTGCCTTGGTGGATCGATCGGCCGCGTTAGCCTGCAGAATGCTGCGCTCATCCTTTGCACATGCCGCGTACGCGAGGAGGTGGATACAGTTCTGCGCAAACGTCGGAGACAATGCCACCGCGGGGTTGAAGAGTGGATCAAGCAAGGTCTTGAAAACCTATAGGATGGTGGTCAGCAACGAGTCGACGATGCACAAGAATGAGTGCGCGTACCAGAGGATCTCGGAGTAGTCCAACCGGCGGTGCTGAGCCTGGCGTTTTGTACTCCTTTGCGAGCGCATCAGCAGCTGCCTCCGTGCAGTTCTTGGTCTTGACAATGCTGAGTATGGCGTCACTCAGGCGGTGGTTCGAGTCGTACAGGTACCGGCGACGGAGGGGGTGGACTGCCTCAATCTTGGCGCCATATTTCTCTGTGGTCGTCTCTTGTAGCTCGAACCGCACGCGGCTCAACTTTGATCGAACCGTGCGATAGTGAGTTCGATGGGCCGCCCTTGTCGCTGGATCCTCTTGCAGGATAAAGAGCTTGTTGTCGATTGCGCACAGCAGCTCCTCAGCGTACACGAACGAGTACGCAGACTGGCAGCAGATTTTCTTGAGCGCGCTGAGATCGTCTCGCGCTTCTTCATCGCTCGCAAATGGAATCTAATCAATCAGAGCACGGAATCAGTAGTCGAATGGTTAATAAATGTGGACACGAGGCCTGGGACGACCGACCCGGCAGAACGCGTCAAGCAAAATGCCGTTGAACACGGAGAAGAATGCATTCGCAGAAGCCATCGATGCAATCTCTTTGTGATGACCAGCAGCGGAGATATGGCGGATAGCGTATTGCAATAGGCTGCATGTCTGCGGGAACGACGACGGCACAAGACCAAAAACGTCAGTAGAAACAGCGGTTGCCAATGCGATGGTTGAAACGGACCTTGTGTGTCTCAGCGAGTTCGATCAGCATGCGACGCCACTTGCGATCTGATAGCATTTGAGTGAGCCATTCCGGCTCTGTCGCAGAGCCGCTCAGCACGTCGGAAAGCTGCGGATCCGCGTCAGAACAATGTGAAGACACTGTGTTAAACCAATGATGGGGAACGTACCATCTTTGGCTCGTAATGCTGCGTGATAGCTTCTTGCAAGTAGCTGTAGAGAATGTCCGACGCAGGATCCCAAGACGGCCCTTTGTCCTTGGGCACCACGCCTTCAGCGACATCGAACGACGCGTACTTGTGCTCCAGTGCCGTCTTGGACACGGGCAACGCGTCCAACCAGGACGCCACCAAGCCAACCATTTGCGCATGGCCTCGGTAGGACGACGACAACTTTTCGACGAGAATCTCTGGTCCGTCCGATTCGTTGTGCGCTCGCAGGAACCCGTTGATCAGATCCAGCACATTCTCTTCCAATATGGCGTCGGGCTTGGACAGTTCCTGCAGCAGTCGCGTCGCCTCCTTGCCTTCCGCAGTGTCTTTCTCGTGGATTTCCTTGTTGGCTTCACGGGTCATGTTGTCTTCATCGTCGCAAATGATCATCCGTTGTTCATTGTGGTTGTCGGCACGGACTCGCTTGCGTGCGTGGCGTTCATTGTGATTCTCAGTTCGCAGCTTCTTCTTCCGCTTGCGTTCTTGGACTTCATCGTCGCCGTCCTCCTCCTCCTCCTCCTCTTCCCCCAGTTCGTCCGCTCCGTCCACCAGGTCGCCGTCACCGTCCTCCTCGTCATCCACAACGATACTGCGCTTGGCCTGGTGGGCTGTGTGGACGGGGGCAGCCCCAACGGACGCCGACGATTCACCCGCTGCCTCCGCCTTTGCACCGTTCCGTTTCTTAGGCGAGACTGACGTCGCTGCCTTCTTCGTGGGCGTGTGGCGATGCGAGTCTTTTGCCCTGGTGGCTCGGTCATCTTCGTTGTCCTTTACCTTCGCGGTTACGGCATCAGGGGCCTCCTCTTTCTTCCCACCCGCCTCAATAGAGGCGACTGTATTTGCCTTGTCATTCGCTCCCTTGTTGTTGCTCTCTGTCTGCTTCTCTGCGTCGGTTGCTGTCGTCGAGTGGGTCTTCTTACTCTTGCTCTCCTTCTTGGTGGCCGTCGTCGCGCCAGCGTGCGGCTTGATCTCCACGCCCTCGGGTCGCTGCCACTGGGTCTTGCGGTTCGCGCGGTCGTAGTAGTAGTGGCGCTCGTTCTTTGGGTCCCACAGCTCTTCCCACTCGGTGCCATTACGACTAGTATTCGTGGTGGCGGCAGCCGCAGGCTTGCTGCTCTCGTCGCTCGCCGACTCGCCGTCAAAGTCTGCGGGCTTCTCCCATGCGCTCTGCTTGGTCTTGCGGTTGTAGTAGTACGCGCGCCCTTCCTTGGTGAAGTGCTCGCTCCAGACACTCGTCATTGCTCCTGTCCCCCCCACGCCCGATTGTGGTGCCTGCTGAGGAAACACACGACTGCGGTTTTTACGGTAAACAAAATCAAATTGCGTGTTTTCGAAAATTAGCATAGCGTGTTTTAGTATTGATACAAATAATGCACCGTGTTCTGGCATTTGAGGTGGCACCCCATGAATGGATTGCCTGTTACCGGTACGTAAATTTACGACCTTGACCTTGGTACTATATAATAGTCTGACATGACATTGAAGTTGACGACTGCAACAGAATTGTGTGGACATTCATGGAGTCGTGGGGACTCATACTTGGTCTTGGACGATCGCATAGGATGCGGCGGGAACTCGATAGTCGTGGTGGTCGTCAAAGGCAGAGGATGATGGGATCGGGGGCTCACCACCGAGCCGACTCTTTTCCTTGTCGATCGCACTCTGTCTGTAATTCCTCCAGCCGGAGAGACTTAGCGCGTGGGTGTTAGTGATCGCTCGTTGCTGACGTTGCCTACGTCGTTGGCGACGCGCGTCTCGTTCCAAGGAGCGTTGGGTTCGCACAGCATCGGTACGTCGCCGCTCGTCATAATTTCGCCTGAGGCACCGAAACAAACACGCTGCCATCAACAGCAGCAGGGCCCCCATGACGACCCCGATGATCTTGATGGTGGTGGAGGTAACAGGGTGTTCGTACACGCCCATGGATGCGTAGGGAGTCGGCACTGAGCTGCACTCCTCGGACTTGCGGGGCTCTACTGCTTCACAAATCGCCACACAGATGCAACCTCCCGCACCAGCGCAGAATCTGCTGTCTGGACTCATCGATGGCGCCCAGAATCGAGCTTCGATACACGAACGGCAAGTGGCATCGTCCGCGGAGCAGTAGTGCGCCTCCATCGCTGGAAACCTCCAGCGTTGAGGAGTGTCAAGCGCACTCGCGTTGTTCGTTGTCGCATTCGGAAGGACGAGATTCCAATCGTAAGCTTGTCGGAAATCGCTGCTCACGTCGGATGAACCGCCAATCTCTGCCGCAGTCTCACAGGAGCCGTACTCCGATACCACGCACCCGATCTTCTTCAAGCAGCTCCGACACGATCGTGGGCGGTAGCACGGCGTTGAGTCGATCCGAACTGACAGCTCAGCGCACGTTTCATCTGGTGCAAGGTACGGCGACTCGTCTATTGGAGCGGGTTCACTGTCAGTCGTCGACGCCTCAATTACTCCCCTGGATCCACTCGACGCGTTCATGTTGGTCCCTATTAGCGCTGGCTGTGGTCGGTGCGGTTGAAGTCAGTGCACTGTGAAGATAGGCAGGAGCGCGCTGGCCACGGTGGCCACATTCGATGTGTGCCGCACACAGTGTGCGCGAGGTTTCCCGACGAAGTTCCTTCTACCGGTAGTAGGTGAGAGGAGCCGTCGTTGAACTTGGACCCTCTGATTACTGCTAATCAACCTCTCTATCATGATATTCAAATTTCACAAATCATTTTTGATTGTTTTCGTTTTCGTTCTTCATCATGAAACAAATCATTCCATTTTTTTTCGTGCGTTGCACTCTTCAATTGCACAGCCGCCGCCTGGAATTGCGCAGCGCTATCCATGTGCAGGCGCTTAGTGTCCCGAGGCCGAGGCTTTGAGCACGCGCGTTGGCGGGTAGTCAAAGACGCTTGGCACGTTGCGGCCCTGGTAAAAGGTGACGAGCTTGAGCGCCTCGTGCACGACCGAGTCGGCGTTGAAGCCGAATTGGTCCTGGAGCTGCGCGATGGTGGCCGAGGCACCAAAGCGGTTGAGGCCAAACTGCGCGTGCGAGTAGTCGCTCCAGCCAAACGTGGACGCGGCCTCGACGCTGAGCACTGGGATACCCTCGCCGAGCACCTGCTTCTTGTACGCCTCTGGCTGCTCGTCAAAGAGATCGCGGCACGGCACCGACACGATGCGCACCTTGAGGTTGGTGAGCTTCTTGGCGGCCTGCACGGCGAGTGAGACCTCCGAGCCGGTCGCGACGATCACGAGGTCCGGCTTGTCCAGCGCCTCGGCGTACTCGCCCTTGTTATAGCGCTGGATGATGTAGCCGCCCTTGGCGACGGCGTCCGCACTCGAGCCAGCCAAGTTGGGCAGGCCCTGGCGAGTGAGCGCGAGCACCGACGTCTTGTGGCTGAGCTCGACCGCGCACACGTACGCGCCGACGGTCTCGTTGCCGTCCGCCGGGCGGTAGAGGTACATGTTGGGCATGGCGCGCAGCGACGCGTTCATCTCAATCGGCTGGTGCGTCGGGCCGTCCTCGCCGAGGAAGATGCTGTCGTGGGTCGCAATGTAGATCACACCGAACTGCGAAAGCGCGCTGACGCGCACAGCGCCGAGTGCGTAGCCGATAAAGTTGTAGAACGTCGCACAGAACGGACGCAGGCCACCGTGGGCAAAGATGCCGTTACAGATCGCCGCCATGCCGTGCTCACGCACACCGAAGCGGATGTAGCGGCCAAGCGGCGTGTCCTTCTGGAAGTCACCCGACATGGTGAGCTTGGTCAAGTTGGACGGCGTCAAGTCGGCCGAACCACCGACGATCTCCGGCAGCGCAGCGGCGACGGCGTTGAGCACGAGCTCGGAGAACTGGCGCGTGGCCTTGGCCGGGTCCTGCGGCGTGAACGTTGGCAGGTTCTTCTTCCAGTCGGCCGGGAGCGCACCGGCGAAACGGCGCTCGTACTCGCTCGCGAGCTGTGGGTACGCGGCCTTGTACTGTGCAAAGAGTGCGTTCCACTTGGCCTCGACGTCGGCACCCGAGACGGTCTTGTCGTAGAACTTCTTGACCTGCTCCGGCACGTAGAACGCCTTGTCACCTGGGAGACCGAACTTCTCCTTGGTGGCCGCGAGGTCGTCCGCCTTGAGTGGCGCGCCGTGGACGCCGTGGGTGTTCTCGGCCTTGGAGCCAAAGCCGATGATCGTGCTGACCTTGATGAGCGTCGGGCGCGCGGTGTCCTTCTTGGCCTCGGCGACAGCCTTGTTGATCGCCTCGTGGTCCGTGTTGCCGTCCTCAACCGTGATCACCTGCCAGTTGTACGACTCGTAGCGCTTGGCGACATCCTCGGTGAACGACAGGCTGGTGTGGCCATCGATCGTGATCTTGTTGTCGTCGTACAGCACGATGAGCTTGCCGAGGCCGAGGTGGCCGGCGAGCGACGACGCCTCGGACGACACACCTTCCTGCAGGCAGCCGTCACCACAGATCACGTACGTGTAGTGGTCCACAATGTTGAGGCCGTCCTTGTTGAACTCGGCGGCGAGGTGCTTCTCGGCGAGCGCGATACCGACGGCGTTCGAGATACCCTGGCCGAGCGGGCCGGTCGAGACCTCGACACCGGGCGTGCAAAAGTTCTCTGGGTGGCCAGGGCACTTGGAGCCAAACTGGCGGAACGACTTGAGGTCGTCGAGCGACACGTCGTAGCCCGCGAGGTGGAGCATGCTGTACTGCAGCGCGCAGCCGTGGCCGTTGGAGAGCACGAAGCGGTCGCGGTTGCTCCACTTGGGGTTCTTCGGGTTGAACTTCATGACCTTGCTGAAGAGCACGTGCGCCATCGGCGCGCAGCCCATGGGCGCGCCCGGGTGACCCGACTTGCCGGCGGTCGGCTGGTCGGCCGAGAGCATGCGGATCGTGTTGATGCAGAGCTCTTCGCCGTCGATGCGCGGCTTCTTGTCGATGTGCTCAGCCATGGTGACTAATGGAGAGGAGAAGGGAGGTTGACGAGGTTGATGAGGAGGAGGAAGAGGGAGGAGAAAGGATCTTAGCGCTCCGACCGACGTTGGAAAAGTCGAAATGGAGCTCCGGGTCAACGAGCGCACGTTGTTGGCTCGAAAACAACCCAGCCACATGCACCGACGCCAACAAGTGGAAACAACCAGAGCGATCCAAAATTGGGGGGTTTTGGCCGAATGCACATGGCGCAGAGCAGACAGTATTTTGACCAATCCCTGAAGGATGATATTAATTTCAATCAATGAGATAGTGGATCTTCTCATTTGGGATGACCTACACCTAGTATGGATCACGAAATCAGCAAATCCGAGGCGATGACGGCCACCAGGCAGAAAAAACGGGGGAGAATAGTGATTGCGCTTGTGTCTTGCGAGAAAATTGGTGCAACCAACACGAGCTCGAGAATTCATTGTCGCGCGGGATGGGCTGGACCGCGGGATAGTGGCCGTCCTCAATCTGCTATAGTAGACTGGTGCTTGACGGACTCAGACGGGTGATACTAGTACCAAGTTCACAAAGGCTTCTCTTGCTGCATGCCGCCGGTGCAACTTGCATGCAGCAAGACCACGCGTGCGTGCGGCAGGTGGTTGAATGCATGCCTTGATTCAAGGCCCTTGAACGAGCATGACGCAGAGGGGGAATCTGAAGCTGCATCGGATGACGCAGGCGAGGTGACGCTTCAACGGGTCAACAGCCAGTGGGTACGGGCCAGGACCCCATAACGGTTGGAGACAAACCCGTTAACTCGGTTAACTTTTGCGATTGAATGGGGTTGGCAAAATTGAATCGATCACAATGGAGAGCTACAAGTACGATCTCTTTGGCGGCCGGTAGGTGACTATCTGTGCGCATGTTGGCCACAAACGCTCGCACGATTAAAACCTCCACCTCTCGACTAGCACGCTTCACGTGGCGCTGTACACTAACGTGCAAAACAGCTCCGCACTGCTGCAACTGGTGCAAGACCAAGCTGTCGACGCTGCCCTCATCAATGCGCGGTTGGTGCGTGAATGCGAGGAAGACATTCACATGCCATCCATATAAACTGACGTGCTGAATCCATTGTGACACAGATCGTCGACGTGTTCCAGATCCACACGGCTGCTGGCCGTGCGCTGCTGTGTGACCAGCATGGGACGCTGACCACCAAGACCATCCACGGCGAGCTGGTTTTTAACCTCTCAGGCACGCGAAACGTGGCCGAATCGTTCCGCCGCTTTGGTGTCTCGGCTGGCGCCGACGCGATTCTTCTGTGCGTGTTCGACGCCACCGAGGAACGCCTCGCTGCGCTGTCGAAGCTCGTGCTCGGCTCGCTCGTTCCTGTGGACCAACTCGGTAGTTACCTCGCTACAAGCGATCTCACGCTGATCAAGAAGTACTACAAGATTCAAGATCTAGAGCTCAAGTCGTCGACGCTGGTGGACGCGATTGCCAGTAGAATAGCGACCAAGAGCTGCAGCAAGTAGAGTCGGGATCATGAGGGTCATCAAGAATCATGTGAAGGTCCTGCTCTGACCGGTGTTCATTTCAAAATGTATAGTGTCTTGACAGTCTGTAGCTTCTCGAGTGCTGGCGTGTCACTCGCCTTCGCAAGCAGCAGTTGCTCCATCACCCACGCACAATCTGCCTTCTCTGCATCCGTCAGGAACATCACCAGCATGCTGAAGCGAGGCACGCGCGGAAGGTTGTAGACCAGATCGTAGACGAACTCTTTGTCACTGCCTTGTACATCAAGGGCAGCGCGAACTGTCGTGAAGATGTCACAGAAGATCTCAGATTCGATCGAGTCCTTGAACACAGACGGGAGGGTGGCAGCCGGGAGCAAGCGAAGATAACTCGCTCGTGCTTGCAGAAGCTTGGTCTTTCGCTCTTCATCTCCTTTGGGCACCAATGTCTTCCATACACGGAGAAACTCATACGAAGATGACGGCACCTTCGTCGGAACTTTCGGTAATGGAGTCTCCAGCACGGGTCGACGCGTTCTGGTCTTCACTGGAGCTGGCTTTTCATCTGATGCTGGCGATGTTGCTGCCGGCGAAGGAGCTTTCGAGGCTGTGGGAATCTCCTCGATGGTGCGGTTGGCTTGCTTGGAGACATTCTCTTTGTCCGCAGGCGCCGGAATGTCATCAACTGCTGCCTTCGACTCGCCAACGACCTGGATTGAAAACGTGGTTTGCTTACTGGTCCGTTTAATCGCTGTCTTCATCAGCTCCTTGGTCGACGTGATCTGACCAGCGATTTGTTTACTCTTTGGGTCCAATGCTTGTGCCCGTTGAAAGTCAAGCAACGCCAGGCGGTGCTTGCCCAAGGAGTTGCGTGCTGTCCCTCGTCGTGTGCGAGACTTGACGTGGTTGGCATCGATCTTCAGCGCCAGCGTACAGTCCTCCTCTGCCTTGCCGTACTCTCGATTCTTGAGGTATGCCATTGCTCGGTTCGAAAGCACGACTACATTCTGTGAGTTGAAGCCAAGCGCTCGTGTGTAGCTCTTGATCGCAGCCACATAATCACCACATTTGTAGTGCTCGTTGCCCTCCTCACGCTCGATATCTTCGCGTGATTTTCCAGGTGCTGGCGGGGGAATCGTTTTTGCTTGCGATGGCTTGGCTGCTTGTGTCGCTTTGGCTGCATGGCTCTCTGCCTGCTGAGCAGTTGTTGTCAGTCATTATAATGTGCATCTGCGTCTTCAGTGAATGGACTCACCGCAACTGGAGCAGCCTTCACCTCTCCGTTGTCATCGTCATCGCGAAGTGCAGAGTCCTAGTAAACAGGGAGCAGTTATAATCGGCGCGATGCTGCAGATGAGTGTGAATGCTAGACCAACCGCATCAAACGTTTCCCATTTCTTGTAACCCTTGTCGTAAGTGTGGGCGTCGGCACGCTTGGCAGCGACCTCCGCTCGCACATCTGCTGACATAGATACAGTCTTCTGGCCGCGGGGCATTGGCATGTTCGACTGCGTTGGCTTCGCGACAGCCTTGCGTGCTTGCTCCTCCTTGTTGATCTTCTGCTCCCACGAATAGAGATCCGCAAAGTAATCCTGCAGCTCCGCCGCGTTCGCGCGGATCTGGTGCTGGACCTGCAGCACATCACTGCCTTTGTTTGGTTCAGTAGCTCCTTGCGCCATATTGAGACGGTCTTCTACGTCTTGTGTCGACGACGGATTGAGCTCTTCAGCGTGGATCGCCCATGTGACCTTTTGTTCCAGAAACCGGTTCCATACAAATTGATGCTCAATTTATAGATTTTGACAAACGGGTTCGAGTACATACAAAAACAAAGCTAGTTTTGAGACAGAAAAACGCATCAACGCAGCCCGGACCGTTTTCGACCCGCGACACAAATGAAATGGCAACAAGTTCACCAGATCCAAACTGTGACAACACCACTACCACCACCACCAAACACACTCCGCCAAAGATGGAGATCCAGCGCGCGCTCATCGACCGCCAGTTCGATCGCTACGTGCTGTCTACTGAAGGCGTCCAGAAGCACGAGGCGCTGCTCCCTGCAGCAGTGCTCGAGGCATTGAATGCCGCCAAGACGACGCGCAAGTCCCAGTGGGATGCTCGTGTCCACTCCAATGCGTTGGCCGCCGACCCGTTCGCCAGCGGTGAAGCTGGTGGTTGCAGCGCTGCGTACTTTGTCGACGCTAACTTTCGAGTGATGCAGCTCGTATGGCAACAGGTCAGTACCGTAGGAGGATATGACATGGATCTCCGCAAGCGATAATGTTGCGTTGTGTGCTACAGACCACTGGGCTCAAGATCGAATCGATCTATCAGCTGCCACCATCTCAACAACGCAGCGAGAACCTGTCGCTGCAAGTTGCAGGACGCGGAGTGATCGTCGTGAGCGATGGCAACGGCACTCTTCGTATTCTCAAGAACAGCTCGACCGCGTGGGAGTGCGTGGACGAGTTCCAGCCGATCCACGGACGATCGGTACTACTGCTAAAGGCATCGTATGACGAAGCCGCACAGTGCATTGATGCAGTGCTCGCTGAGCCGTTGGACGGATCCGACAAGGAGGCATCCTTCCGCCTGTGGCTTGTGCGCACATCGTCCCCAGCCGCAGCCGATTCGATGGACGTTGACAGCGGAGCTGCTGGCCTTGAGCACACAGTGAAGGAGCTGCTGGTGGCATCAACGCTGCCGGACTACGTTTCGTTCACCGGCAATGAGCTGGCGCTGTTGGTCGAAGGCTCGTACAACCTAGTGATCACTTCTCCCGCAGCGCCGGTAGCTCCAGCAGCGCCAGCGGCTGTCACCGACACCCACCACGTGCCTAAACGCCACCACGAAGACACAGAAGATGACATGGATGTTGACGATGTGCTGTCCAAGGTGCCACGCGCTGGAATCGGCTATCACGGCGACGTGTCCGACGTCAAGCATGCGCACGAGCTTGCTCACGATATCGACTTCTCAGTGCCGCTACACGAGCGATTCAGAAAATCGAGCATTCCCTACAGCTCACTCGATGAGCCGCTGCACAGCACGTCTAGTGAAGCCGTCAGGAGTCCAAGCAGCCAGGGACGAGTGGGTGACTTGGAAGTCCCCACGCCTGACACGATCCTCGGTGGGTTTGAAGAGTGCGACGACATGGACCCGAATGCCAAGGTTGCGATTCTTCTGATCAACACTGACCAGTTGGCCGTCCAAGACAAACTCGACGTCAACTGCCGAAGCTTCCGGTACTTGGGCAAGGGCGCCGCACCGAGCTCGCTACTTTTCCAGAACGACGTCCACGGTCTCGTGTTCACTCTGAGCATCGTTGCATCGCGACTCAAGCTTGCACATACGGGCACGTTCCCAGCGTTTGGCTTCGTACAAGCCTCCAAGGAGGACAAGAAGTACCTGACATTCGACGCTCGGTTTGCGGTGATCGGCGAGTTCGAACGACGCGTTTTCGTCTACCATGGAGCACAACCAGGCCAGGAGAAAGATACCCACGTGCTTGAGCAGAACGTTGTCGAAGTCGGTGACCACCAGTTGCTGGGCATGTACGTGGCGGGCTCAGCGATCTTGCTGTTGACCCCACATCATGCTTACGCCATTTCGGTCAACTCGTTGTGACTGAGCTGCGTCATGGATACGCGACGAATAATAGCCAATGGAAACATAGCTTTCGATACATCTGGGCTGTGATTGGTTTCTTTCGGGATCATATGTCACTAAAACGAGTTAGTGTCCTGTTGCATGGTGGACCAGAGGTTCACCACACCACCATAATTGAGCTCCACCATGGCGCTGTTCCACATGAGACGCATGCAGCCCGCGGCGCTCGCCGCGGCGCGAGCCGTACGCCAAACGTACGATTCAGCGTATGCTGTGCCCACTGCTGCATATTCGTATTCACTTACCGTCGACACAATCCTTTGATTCGCAGGCCACGCGTGGTGTTCCAAGCCCACAGCTTCCAGGCCGTCGGCACCAAGTCGTCGCTTCAAGTGCTGCCGATGCACGCATTCGGCGCGCGCTCATTCTCCTCTGGCGCGCCAGCTCCATCGTATGTTCCATGCAGACGAGATGCCTTCACATGGCTTCGTAATCACTGAGACTTCCATGCGTATACAGGTTTGAGGACGACAAGGTCGGTGCCGCCGCCGGTTCGCCCATTGACGCTGCGACGGACGCGCTTAACGCCGCCGCTGGTGAGTCCATCTTCTCCCGCGGAAACGATCTACAGTTGTGGCAATGGCGAGTGGGGACTCAATGTACATTGCGTGACTATAGGATCGATAGACTACCTGAACGTCGCGGATCTCGGATACGGCCTCTCGGACCTTGCGATCCGTGCGCTGGATGTGGTGCATGTGACCACCGGCATGCCGTGGTGGGCTACAATCATTGCGACCACGTTCGCGATCCGTACGGCGATGCTTCCGATCACGATCAAGTCGGTACGACACACAAAGAGACACAAATGTTCCTTGGATCGATGAGTAGATCCACTAACGTTATGGTTGCTGTGGGACAGCTCCGCAACTCGGAAAAGATGAAGGCGTTCCAGCCAGAGATGGAGAAGCTCAAGCTCGAAATGGATCAGATGCAGCAGAGGGACCCGCAGAGCATGGATGAGTTCCGCGTCAAGTACAAGGCGCTGATGAAGAAGCACAACGTGAACCCGTTGGCCGGCATCTTGGTGCCGCTCTCGCAGCTCCCAGTGTTTCTTGGTTTCTTCTGGGGCCTGCAGAGCATCTCCAAGTACTTTCCTGACTACGCTACCGGTGGTGACTACTGGTTCCCAGACCTCAGTGTTCCTGATCCGTTGTACGCGTTGCCCGTCATGTCCTCAGCTTTGATGGTGGCTTCCATCGAGGTGAGTGCCTACACTCGACGGGTATCAACAAGCGTTGTCTGACGTACGGTTATGACTGTAGATGGGCGCGGATGCGATGCCGGCCGGCTGGGGCGATAAGGCCAAGTTCGGCATGCGGCTGTTCGGTCTCGTCCTGATCCCACTGAGCATCAACTTCCAGTCGGTACGTCTTTTATCGTACCGACGACTGTCTTGATCATCTCAGCTCTAATCTCTGGGTACCTATGTAAACATAGGGCGTGCTGCTCTACTGGGTGAGCTCCAACACGTACACGCTGCTGATGACGGCGACCTTCCGCCTCCCTCCAGTGCGACGAGCGATCGGTCTGTCGCCAGCCACCGAGTCGGTGCTGGTGACTGCGGGCGGCCAGAGCTCGCCATTTCAGGCGGCTGTGGCTCGCGCCAAGGAGGGCGCCGCCATGAACACGTACACGAACAAGCCGAAGAAGGCGGCCAAGAAGGGCAACTAGACGACTCCGTGGACGCCCCGGCGATGCGGCTAGAAACATAAAGACGGTTGTATGAGTTTCGATGGCGCCATTTTCGTCCATCTCTCCCTTGTGTCTTGGGTGCAATATCCAGTCTATGCGTGGCCGTGATGCTTATCCGAGTCGACGCGAACAATGTCGTACTGCTCTGGTGGATCCTTCAGCTCGGGACACAGAGACGCAGGCAGATACCGCGCGTGTTCGTGGATAAACGCAGCTCTTGCTTGCTGCTCCTCCTGCTCATACACCTGGAGCTTCGCCATCGTGTCATTGAGCTACAGAAACAATAGAGAACCATCAGCGTTCAAATCGTAGCGTGACGACGGCCGTCCACGCACCAGCTTGTTGACTCTGTCCACGTATCGAGATCTCCGTTCAAATTCGTGGTCGAGCTGCTGGTACGAGTCGAGGAAGTGGCGATAGAACTCTTGCAGGCTTCGCAGCTCGTCAAACAACGTCTCGGCTTCGGCGAACGCTGACTCGTAACTGATTGCACCAAGAAGGTTAACGACAGTGAGATTCGATGGTCTAGATCGATCCGACTCACTGTGGGTACACGTCGTTGATGGTTGAAAAGTACCGGAGCAGGTATCGATCGCACTGCTCCATGTCCACAAAGAATCGAACCTGGTGACACAGCCAGATCAGCAAACCTAGCACTCTCCACGACAGCAAAGATGACTCACTGCGACATCATAGAACTGCTCGAGCACCTTCACATCTTGCTGTCTGTACACTTGCCATCAGCATCAATGCTGGACCGCCCAATCGACATGGATCAACCACGCACCGTGTTTGATTCACGGTAGCGGCTTGAATCTGCTGCGCATACTTGTTCTTGAATGAGCAAAAGTACTGGTACATGACGCCCACGCGATCCAATGCGTCCCGGTGCATGATCAGCATCTCTTCGACCCTGTGATTCACATCGAATAAACAACGACAACGATCAGCAGGTAGAAGCCGATAACACCATCACCTCCACACACTCTTTCGCCTGCTCTGCAGCGTCCTGTTGCAGCGACTGCACAGTCTCTGCGTCTACATAATCGAAGAGCGTCTTGTTTCCTGACGCGTCACTGGCTGAGGCAGACTGTCGACCCACGGGGATGCCTTGGAGTTGCTGAAACACGCGATCCATCTCTTGAATCAACTATAGTCGGGGACGCAACAGGTCTATTAGAGCTCAGATTGTACACGAATCAATCGGGTGCACACACAGGTATGTGGTGGAACACACGCGCTCTTGCATCGCGCTCCACAGCGTGGAACTTTGCCTGAGACTTGGACAGCACATCACCCAGCAGCTACAATTATGGACCGCAGCGGTTGACGTTATATCGACAACGACATCTGCCCAGTGGGCGCACATAGCGAAAGACGCACCTGACACTTTTCATTGATTGTCTGCGCCACGTCTCGGATCGCAGTGGCGAAATACTCGGTCGTCGTCGGGTGCGCCATGGAGCTGTCTGAAGTGTGTTCTTGTCGATGTTGAACAGTGCCGGTCGCATCAGATGGGTCAAGCTGATTCCTTCGCCCAGAATCAGATTCCATCAGATACCGGTACCATTTGTGTACCCATTTTGAATCTTGATGGGAGAATAAATAGATCGAGGCGACGGAACAAGCGCGCTAACTACTACTGTATGGAGAAGCCCGTGATGTCCATCTGCAGCACGAGTTGCAGCGCAGCCTCCAGCTCCTTCTCAGTCTTGTAGAGCGGGATGTCCAGCCGATTAAAGCACGTGTACGCACGGATGAACTCGCACTTGTCCTTGGGGACGCAATACAAACTGAATGGACACAGGCGGCCGTCGCTTGATGTGAGTGCCTTGAAACCCTGCACGGGCACACGCGCTGCACCTGTCGCAAATTGTAACAGTCGACACCGCTGGTCCATTGGCATCGCACGCACGAGCTCCCAGAACCACGAGACTACGCGTGCCGAGCGGGACGACCTCTTCCCAATCACCACCGTGCTCTTCTCCCAGTCGTCCACGTCCACACTCGGCTGTCCACACAGCATGAGCCTGAGCTCCTGATAGTCAAATGGTGCCAAGAGATGCATGGGCATCACGTCGTACACACCGCTGACCAGCGCGGCGACTTCTTCAGCGATGCTCTCACCCAGGTGCCACCGCGAGTACAGTGCAATGTACTCGTGCTTGTTGGCCTCGGTAACCGCAATGTTGCGGCCATTCGGCTGGAGATCCACCACGCCCATCGCTGTGTGGTACACAGAGAAGTCGAGTGCGTACGGGTCGTCGCTGTCCGCGCCATCGTCCGCCTCGTCCAGTGGTGTTTGCCACAGCAGGAGCATCGAGCGACCCAGGCTCTCGTCTAGAGCTTGTAGATCAACGAACGAGATCGGTACACTGAGAATGTGCTTGAGGAGAAAGTCGGCGAGCGGCACGGGGATCAAATGGCCCTCCAGCAGCGCCTTGCCCACGAGCCGCCCAAACGCGCGGTAGTACAGCAGGTAGTCCGCCACACAGATCGACGCAGTCGGGTGGATCGTGTACGCCAAGCCACTGCCATCGGTGGCCGCGTCTTTGCTTGTATTTGTGTGCACTGCCTTGAAGAGTCCGTTCGATTCATCCAAGAACGCTGCCATCACCAGGCTAAACCACTCGCGCACGATACCACCGGCATCAATGCCCGGCTCATTCACGAATTTGACGCGAAGTGGTCGATGGAGCTGCTTCTGAGAGACCGAGATCAGCGCCTTCATCGAGCCGTGGAAGAGGTTATCGCGTGGCACAATCAGCGTGAGTCCCTCCCAACCAGCACCGTCATTCAGTGGCGCGGTGTTGAGCGGCGGGTTGCCCCATCGCACGTGCAAGATCGACGTAGTCTCCTGCAAGAACCACCGGTGCTTTTCTGGGAACGAGAGTGACCGCAACGAATCAATCGCGAACGGGTCGAGAAAGAGGTAGTTGCTGTCGCTGTTGTAGTAGTCGGGTCGACTTGAGCCGTAGACTTGCGCTCCCTGGGCAGACACGAACTCGAGTCTTCCATGAGTGTGTTCAGGAGTGATGACGTTGTGGGTCACGAACGCAGTCTTGAGAATGAGATCTTCAGGCAAGACACCAGCATCCTGCTGGCTGTGGTGGGTCCATACCACGTTGCCTGTGGATGTACTCAGCTCTGGCTGCCACTCTCGACGGCGCTTGAGCATGGCCATTGGCGTGCCTGATGGCGATCGAGGGGTGGTATCCACCACTTCGTCATCAAAGCTGGACGATGCGATAGTGCGAGACGATTCCATCGGATGCGGAAGGGCCGTGAGCACACTCAAGCGACTGTGAGGTGCAGGTACCGACGCTGATCGATTGCGAGGCGAAGTGCCCGAGGCGAGAAGAAACGACGGTGACAGCGATCGCGCGGAGGAGATCGTCGTTGCCATCGACGAAAAGAGCGAGGCTGGTCGAATACTCTGCGCCTTGCTGCGCGGCGTGGACGGCAGCTCCTTCTCGTGCTTGTCGTTCCCACAGAGAGCGCAGTGGGTTTTCATCTCGTAGTTGGCAAAATCACAGTAAAAGCAGATCCACAGCCGTAGGATCTCGTCTTCGTTGAGCAAGTCTTCGCGAAAGTAGCTGGGTGAGTGGGTCATCATCGCATCGAATGCCTGACCTTCAGTGTGCGCGCCAAAGCAGCACTTGCCCGACTCACTGTTCGAGCACACAGAGTAGAGACTGCAGATGACCACGAGTGCGAGCAGCAATGAGAAGAATAGCAGCAGCATCGTCAGCTCAAGATCGCTGGATGTTTCGTTTCCTGGAGCCAGCGGTGGCAAGACATGCTCCCCTCCCGCTTCTTGGTACGAGATGTTGACGAGCGCAACCGATTCCACGCCAGATTGAGCGTGGCCACCAGCCATGAGCAAAGCGGCCATCGACAGCGCTATCCAACCACGCGTCTCCACCCACGTCACCATGGTGAATGCGTTCGCTACGACCACTGGAGCAAAGCGATACTGCCCGCAGACAGACAGACAGGACCCGCCTCCGCCATCGCGTTGGCTGGCCTGGGATGCGATGCCGGTGTGGGACGCTGGCAAGCCATCGACACTAAAGCGGCCTTCAATCTGACACGCGGTCTGATTGATTACCTGCCAAGGAATGTTCCGCAGGTCGCAGATAGCACTAAACGATCTGATGGGACAGCCATGTTCCCATAGTAGTGACTGGTCACGCGATATGAGATGATTCGCTGTGGTTATTTCGGGTGGGAAGGTGGCGAGAACAGTCTGAGCGACTCCAAGAAAGCCTCCATCGTGTATCCATCACGTCTGTGTGTCGCATCAACCAATCGACAATACATGATGATGGGAATGTGGCGAATGTACAGTTGGATTGGTGTGGTCTAGGTCGCTTTGCACGACGCCTTGTGCTCTTTCCAATGGGCCTTTTGGCACTTGGCAGTGCAGTAGTAGTGCTGTTTGCATCGCGAGCACCGAAGCGTCGCCGTGGCAGAGCACAGCGTAGCGCTGCACACATTCTGAATGGTTGGCTGCTGTTTGGCCTTCTTGAATGCCGCCGACAGTGCCGCGCGCGCAGCCTCGCTCGGTTCGGAACCGCTCGCTTGGGCTGGTTGGTGCTTGGCCTGTTGGATCCACGGCGCGTCGGCCTGCACTTCACTGAGACGAAAGTCCATGCGAAGAAAGTCGTCGTCTGCGCATGATCATACGCGATCAGTATCTCTGTATGTGTGGAGGCCATGTCATTTATGATAATAGGGTAGCTCTTCGTACCGTTGTCAAACACGCGGGCAAGGAAGGCGTCGCCCTTGACTTCGATCATCTTGCCACACGCCTGTGCGATCGAGGATGCGCGCACGTTGGTGGACAGGCCCTTGGCCGTGCCCTTGTCGTCCACGTACATGTTGATGCCGACGTGGCCGACCGCCTTGGTGTTGAGCACCAACGGAATCGAGTCCACCAGCGAGTCCATCTAATCAGGATGAATCACATTAGCACATGGCAACTTGAGACTGCCACATGCAACCGACCTGCAGCATCATCTGGAGCATGCCATCGTCGAGCGCCGCGCCCTTGGGGAGTTGGCTGAGCAGCTGCTGCTTGAAGATTTCCTCTTGCTCCTTGGCGTCCGTGGAGCCACTTGATGCCTGCTTGAAGTGCGTGCGTAGGCGATCCGTGAGGCAGCCGATCTGCGCCTCTTTGTCATCGGGCAGCGCGACCGTCCACTCCTCTAGCTCCTTGGCCGCGTCCGTGGGCACGTAGACCACGTAAAAGCTCTTGCGCGTAGCTTCCTGTTCGCCAACCATTGTTGTTTGCAACTGATTGAGTTGCAGTGTGATTCTGGAAGTAGTAATCCTAATGTAGATATTACATTAGGATTTATCCTAATTTAGTGTTCCTTGGTGAGGACTCTGCCGTGTTGTGGCTTTTGGCGCCACGCACTCATTTGACATTCCCGCGTGGCCAAGCTTCACCTCACTCTCTGCGAATATGGGCAAGGTTCCAGGTCAGCTGCAGCTCATCATTGGGCCAATGTTCAGCGGCAAGAGCACAGAGCTCGTGCGCCGTATGCGCCGCTTCCAGCACGCCAAGCTCGAGTGCCTTGTGATCAAATCCAAGCTCGATAGCCGATACTGCGAAGAGTGAGTTGAACTTGTTGCTGTTTAGAACGGAATGGAGACAGCTCATCCGTGGTGGCTCCATAGAAACGTGTCGACCCACGACAAGGTCTTCTTCAAAGCCAAGCCGGTCGAGACGCTGTTAGAAATGCGCCATGAAATCGATAACTACGACGTGATCGGCATCGACGAAGGCCAGTTTTTCCCCGACGTAGGTGCACTCTTCAGCCTGTAGCTCATCGATCCAGATTCTGATGTGCACCGCGAATGGCGTAGTTGATTGAATTCTGCAGTTACGCGGCGGATGCTGGCAAGGTCGTGATCGTCGCGGCATTGGATGGCACGTTTGAGAAGAAGGTGGGCATGATTGACTCGATACATCGATGGCCAACCTGGATGCTGACGATCTGCAACTGCGCAGCCTTTTGGCTCAGTGTGTGAGCTGATTCCCGCCGCAGAGAAAGTCATGAAGCTGAACGCCGTGTGCACGAACTGCGGTCGTGACGCAGGTACGCGCAGACTATATGGAGTTGATGATGAGCGACGACGAGTTCACGTTGCGATGTCTGCTTTTGACAGCATTCACACGACGAATTGTGGCGGACCAGTCCGTCGAGGTAAGCCATTGTCATAGTTGAGGTTGTCAGCGCCATTCTTCTAATGGGACGATTGTGTTTGCAGTTGATCGGTGGCAGTGATCTATACGAGCCTCGATGCCGCGACTGCTTCCACGTGGATGGAGCAACGCACTTGACCAACAAGCCATGATTGGCTCAGTCCGCTAGTCTGTAGTTGCAAATACCTGATCGCTGTGTACATACATACTAAAGTACCAACGCTTTGACCTTGCGCCTTCATCAGAGGAGAGGACTGTGGCATACTTGCGGCATACATGGCTACGTAGTATTAAAATTGTATCCAGGGGATACTGGTACATGCGCTGCTACTGCACTGATTGCTGCCCGGTGGTTGGCGTATCATCGAGCGTTTGGCTGATCTCAAACCGCACAAGCCGATGAATCTCCTTGCATTCCCGCTCTCGCCTCGCCCCAGAGCGAGTGGATCTGATGATCGGTGGCACGAAGATGATCAGAATGACGAGGAGCATCCACTCCCACCACGCCATACTCACGACCACTTGATAGGAGCTGCGATAGTACCCGTTGTCGTAGTAGTTTCTGGACGTGGTCAGCTGCCATTGACACCCTGGGGGTCTAAAGGCTGGCACTTCACAGGTCTGGATGCATACGCAGTCGTCCTGGCCGACACAAAAGCGACTGTCTGGGAGCGCGCTTGGGTCGGTGTCAGTGCGCCAAAAGTTTTGCTTCTTGCACTCTTGGCATACAGGATCAGAGGCCTTGCAGTACTTGGTCTCGCTCGCAAGAAAGTGCCAAGTCTGTTGCATGTCGTTGCCCTCAGTGTTTGCGGCGTGGGGTAGTACCAAGCCCAAGCTGAATGCCCCGCGGTAGTTCTTCCACTGCTCGTAGGAGCTCGATCCCGGTTGTGAGGAATCGATCGAGTTCACCCCGTAGTTTACGTCTGCGCAGATGCCGTGCTCATTGACAAAGCAACCGTCCATCGCGAGGCAGCTCCTGCAGGATCGGTACGTGTAGCAACCTTCGTAGGAGCCATACTTCGGACCTTCGAACGTGCAGGAATCCAAGCCGCTACGCGGTACCACTTGGACCTCCCCAGAGGAGGAGGAAGACGAGGAGTGGGCCGCTGCCATTTGCGTGGGGAATACTAGAATGGGGATGGAAGGAACCCTTCAAATTGGCGAGCATGTCATGGCCCATTCCCGTTTGACTTGCACAGACACGAAATGGGTGTGCGAGTCACCCGAACCCATTTGAAATCATTCCAATTTACAGAATTTGCCAATCCAGTCAGTATCTGTAAATGCATTCTTCTCATAATGAATACGAAATGTTACAAATAAAGATCCTTTTGACTTATCACATATTATAATTGCTAAAAATGCATTGGAAGCATGTTGCGCAGACCACATACTACTGTAGACGTGGGTGGTGTGACTCACGGTCTAAATGGCTCTGTCCACTACCGTACCGTACAAAACCTGACGAGCTGGTAAACAGAGACTCGACTCGTTAGCGACCGCAAGGCTCATTCTACAACTCTCCATTCAATCCTCAAGCCTTCGTTCGCGATGTCGGTGCACTCGTCGTGGTCGTCGTCCCAGAGTGGTGACACCGTGTCCGTTCCATCCTCTGCGGGACTCAAGAACCTCTATGATGATTCGAGTCGATATCACGATACCTGCACATTTGTCGGCCCCAATAATGGCGCCAGGGAGGGCTGCTACGTGTATCGGTCGTGCAAGAGCTGCCTCGAAATCGACGGCTGCCTGGTCAATGACTACGGCATTTGCGTGAGCCAGTACCAAGGCATGTATGTGCTCAAGGACGAGGCGTACGCGTACAACACGGCCTACAATCCGTCCATGAACTACCTCGAAGCCAGCAGTCGTGGACTTGTGGTGGTGCCGAATGCTACCACGAACAACGCCGATGCGCTCGCCTACGAGCAAAACTGGCACTTTCGTGCTGGTGAGGCCAAGTACTGCAAGGCCTCCGACCCCGTCTGCAAGGAGTGCAAGGCGCAAAACTTTTGGCGCAGTGCCGTTGACGAAGACACACTGCCGGACAGCCGCTTCTGCGTCGGCCAGGATGGCTGTGTGTGCATCCAAACGTGTGAAGTGCCGACCTACAAGACGCCAGGATGCCAGTGGAAGCTATCGACCTATGGAAACAACTACAACGGTGGTGGCTACTATGGAGACTCGGAGGTTGAACGCATTTCATCGTGGGAATGGCTCCTTATTGTCGTGCTCATCCTGGCCGTGCCACCGCTCTTGAGGGCTTTGACCTGTGCATGTCGTGACGACGGTGAGCGACAAAAGCGTCTCCATGACGCGGCAAAACTTGCAGTCCGCCAGGAGCTGGGGATTGCAGATGACCCCGCTCCACAACCTGTGCCCGTTGCTCGCCCTCGTCCTCGTCGCCAGGAGACTGTGCTGACTGAGGACTCGCTCACGCCACGGTCGATCCGTGACGAAGACTTACAAGTTTTCAGTCCCCACCCGGGTTTTGATACCACCACTGTGTTCATCGAACTGGAGGAGGACCGAAGAAGCACACACGGGACAACCACCGCGTAATTTACTAGTAGTTGACGAGAATGAATACTAGCAATCCGATACCATACCAAGTTGGTATTACCAACACATGTACTACACACATGTAGTAGTACACTATACACCGATACGATAGACTGCCGCTGATGAGATCCCAATCATATGCACTGTATCCTATTTGATACGCTCTGGTGCTTGTGCTGGTACCGTTCAGTCGTCACGCGCGACGAGTCACGTACTACGTAGTAGATCACGACCCCCTCCACGGCAGACTAATAAGACAAATCAATCGGTGACAGAGGGACTCACATTCTACGGTCTAGGCTCATCAAATAACATCGGTTGCGGGCTTGCGGCGTCCATGAATTCTCGATGGTAAAAATACCGGGCACTCGTCACAAGCTTTCTGTACGCACTGTACGAAGTATTTTAATATACAAATTCAACACTGTCCAGCCTTGATGAATGCATGAGTTTGCTTTGTACTATAGACCCTCGTCCACTTCACTGCTTCCGTGTGCCCCACTGTCGTAATCGTACCTGTGCTTGTCTGCCATGGCATAATCGACCCACTCACCCAACAGTCACTCTGAGTCGCATTGATTATGGCACTTCGAAATAAACCAATCACCATTCAATGATGCGAGCGTTGGAGATCGCGCGCCAGATCGCATGCCCACAGACACCACCCACAGGAATGTAGATGAGCATGCTTTTGAGTCCTTGGACAGACGATTGCCAACGAAGAGTCATGGGGCACTTGAGTTTGCACCACGCGCTGCTCCAAGCTCGCACACCCCAGCACACACAGTAGTGACCATGATCGACACACACGATCAACAAGATATCTGTTCGACTGTCAGCGTTTCTTCCGGCACAAATCACACCTGTACGCGGCGCCGGTCGTGTCGAAGCTGCCTTGAGGCGGCCGGGTGCATGATCGATAGCACGGGCACGTGCGTCATCCAAGCCGTAGCAACGAGAAACGCGTCCCAGGATTATCGTCACGCGATCGCCAATGGCGCTGTCTACTCACACACCGATTCATCCAACATCACAGTAGCAGGCCAACAAGCATGGCACTTCCCTGCGCACGAAGCTACCTACTGCAATTCGAGTGATTCAACCTGTCGTCGTTGTATTGACTCGGGATTCGGCAACGTCGGTGGACAGCCCGACAGTCGATTCTGCCTCGGCGAGAACGACTGTGTCTGCATTTTCAACTGCGAGTCGACAGTAGCTCTAGTCAGTGACTGCGCCGAGACAACCGAGTCCATTCCAGCTCTGCAAGCGAGCTCAATCGACATCTCCGACCCATTCACACAGATCTACATGATCGTGGCGGCGGCAGGTTTACTTGTGGTGCTGCTACTCGCTTGTCTCTTCCGAGCTGTGATCGTAAACCGGTACCTGGAGCAAGAAGAAGCGCGCTTACGGCAGCAGCGACGGCGATCATCAGTTGTCAGCGTCCCAGATCTGACGCTCTCGGGATGGCGATCATACCAACGCGAGCAAATCCGTAAGGAGCACCGAATCTCCCCACACATTCACGTCGAGGCGCACGTGCCAGCATCGCCGGCGACATCCTACATGGCCGTAACTGATCGTCCGTCGGCAAACGCCGAGCCGACGCGCGAGATGACGCGCCACTGATCACACAGAATGGGCAACTTGCACTGTGCTATTAGGAGATCGCTGAAGTTGAAGCGAGGGATAACAGAGCTATTTGTAATTAACAAAACCTTGTTTCAATCGTGGAACGTAGCGCTAACGTTTGTAACAGTTTACTGTACGTTCGAAGGAATGTTTGATCAAAACCCCTCTATATTGATACAAGATGGCATCAGTAATCAAAGGGATACGATATTCAGTGCAATTTGTTGAAAGGCCAACAAGTACTGGAGCTCATAAGCAAGATGGCGTCTGCGAGCAGCGGCAGCGGCGGCGCCGACGTTGAGGTCGACATCGAGTTGTCCTCGCTTCCAGCGGGAGAAACGTGCTCGATTATTTCTCTTGTGCCACGTGGGTACTCGTCCAACTGCCATGTAACGCGACCGTGCCGTAGTTGCCTCGAGATATCCGGGTGCATGATCGATCCAACTGGCCGATGCGTGGAGCAAACCGAGGACAAATACCGCTACAGTATGGACTTCAATCGCGCCGCGGAGCGAAATATCGTGCTTCCCAATGCAACGGAAGCAGCAGACTCATGGAGGCTCGGGCAGACACAGTACTGGCAGTTCCCGGCAGTCAACGCGACGTACTGTGCAGAAGAAGACTCCGTGTGCCGACGATGCGTCGACAAACGATTCTGGGCGTACACAACGCCAGACAGTCGGTACTGCATGGGCCAAGACGGATGTGTGTGTATATATGCTTGCGAGTACCGCATGCATGTGAACGAGGTCGAGTGCGTGACCGAGTCCAATATGAACTCGACGTCCGCTCCAGATCCGGGCACGAACACGGCGCCATTCAACACCATCATGGCGACGGGCCTCGTGGCGATCATCACCGTGATTGCGCTGCTAGCTCTTGGCTGTCTAGCCGACAAGGTGTACCGGCGACAACGGCAGCGGCTGGAACAAGAGCGGTGGCACGTGCACCGAACACCCAACTTCCAACGATCCAGTGCACTTGGTGTGAACCAGTTATCACTCACGGGATGGCTGCATCACCGACAAGATCTCATCGACAAAGAGCAGCAGCAACTCGCGAGCACCGCGGTGCGCGACAATGGACCGGTCTATCTCGACAATATGCAGGATCGGGCAACCGAAGTCAGTGCCAGGCGCGAACGGGATCCGCAAGGCGATGGCGAGGATTCGACATCTCAACCGCCTACACAAATTGTGGCATCCTCACACTCTGTGCTATGAATGAAGTAAAGTAAAGTACGCTTATCACCCGCAGACTTTTGCGAATAAGATATTGTTTGACTTTAGCACATCCTCATTTGGTACGGGCTCGCAGCAAAACTTACGCCGATGGCGATGGGCGGCCCGGAGTCTGATTGCTCGCTCGATCTGCTGTCGACTCGGAGCTGTCGATTGCGATGTAGTAGGCCATACTACTTTCTTCAACCGGATCTGATTCGCCCATGTTCGAGGTACTACTACCAGTAGTGGCCTCGTCACGCTCGCCCAGCGTTACGGCCTTGAGTTGGCTTCCATCGGAGAGCTGGGCCTGCTCCTTGTCAATGAGTTCCTTGCGGTACTTTTCCCACCCAGAGAGACTGAGCATGCGGACGCCGAGTTGCTCTGACCGCGCCCTGCGTCTCTGCTGCCGCCGTCCCTCCAGCCGCCGTCGCTCTACCTCCCGCACGGAATTAGCTCGCGCGATGATTATCCGTCGACGAATTATCACGACGAGCACCAGCAACAGGAACATCGCGACACCAATGAACCCGCGCCACAGGCGTTCTGCAACACTGTGCTCACCGAGGTAGTATGTCGGCGTCGCGGTTGTCGTTGATGCGCAATCGATCGGCGCCAAGTTCTGGTTCTCACACACGTCGACGCAGACACAGCCATTTTGGCCCACGCAGAAACGCGAGTCCGCCGCAGTCGAGTCGCCACGCCAAAAGTTGAGGTTCTTGCACTTGGAGCACACCGTGTCGTCGGCGCTGCAGTAATTGGAGGACTCGGCGAGAAACACCCACGACTGCGCGCCGCGGTCGGACGTATTCCCACCGGGGAGTGCGTAGCCCATGTCGACGGCGCGGCGGTAGTCCATTGCCGGATCATAGGTCACGTCTTGCTGGCTCAGACATTGACCCCGTGTGTCCACCATGCACCCGGAGATCTTGAGGCAGATCGTGCAAGATCGATGCTCACGGCAGCCGCTAGCCGACACCACGAACGCGCATGATTCGCCTTTATCGAACGCTTGAGGAGCCATCGATAGGGCAGGTTGACGAGAGTGAAGAGAAGCCCCCTTATTTCGAACGCGTCGCGGTGGCTATGGAGGTAATTACAGTAGAAGAATGTCTGCGCGGCGAGGGCTTCTGTCGCGATCCGAACGAGCTCATCCCCCCAACAGAGCTTCCAGGCTGCAAAATTCGGGCAACTTCCAAGTTCCATCTTAATATTCAATCTGAAAGTTCACTTTGGATCATTTCCTTATCTATGCATTTACTAAATATAGTCAAGTATGAAATATAGTCAAGTATGAAATGATGAAGGTTGGGTTGGGTGAATACTGTAGATTTAATTCATGAGGCTCGAATCACGCGCCAGATCTCGATAGCGGTGGCAGCCGTGGAGGAGCTACGGGTGGTAGGTGCGCCGTCGGTGCCTGGGAGCTAGTGGAGTTCTGGTCCTCCATCGGCGTGTAAGCAGTCGAGACGACATCCACCTGGAGCGTCTCTTCATCATCAGATGATGACGAACTGTCGTTGTCGTCTGCGTCCACGGCTGCGGTATCATTCGGTGCCGGTCTTTCACTGAGCCGAGCCTGTTCTTTATCGATCAGATCGCGACGGTAAGTCTCCCATCCCGATAAATTGAGGGTGTTGACACCAAGCTGGCTGGAGCGTGTGTTCATTCGGCGTTGGCGTCGCGCCTCTCGCCGCTGCTGCCTCTCCTGCGCACGCGCGCGGGTTGCGCGCTCCGACAACCGTTGGCGCCGCCAGAGCACCAGTACCACGATCCCCATGAACGCGAAGAATCCCAAGACGCCTCGCCACAGTCGCTCACCGAAGGCCTGATCAGAGTTCTGCCAGTATGAGGGCATTGTCACGGTTGGCGACGACCCAGCAGGACAGTCGGACTCGACGAACCACTGGCGCTCGCAAATGTCGACGCACACGCAACCGTCGGTGCCGACGCAGAAACGGCTGTCTGGCATGGTCGAGTACCGACGCCAAAAGTTCATGGCCGTGCACTGCGCACACACCGAATCCGCGGCATCGCAATACTTGGCCGCGTCGGATCGGAAATGCCACGACTGTGAGTACCGCATCGCCCACGCGCTTGTGTCGCCGTCGGGCAGCGCGTAGCCCAACGCAATCGCGCGGCGGTAGTCGAGGGTAGAGTCGTAGCTCGAGGTGTCGGTAATGACGCATTGGCCCATGGAATTGACCATGCAGCCGAGGATTTCGAGGCAGCTCGCGCACGAGCGCGGTTCACGGCACCCACTCAGGCGGTTCGCTGCTTCATATGCGCAGGATTCACCCAGCTGGAGTGGGCGCATCGTGTCGTTGCTTGGCTGGCCCACAGTGATGTTGGTGTCGCTACTGGAAGCCGATCCATTGCTGGTTGATGGCGGGACCATTCCATCGCTGTTCATTTGTGCTTTCGCGCTGCAGTTTGGAAACTGAGGGTTTTGATCAGTTGCAGATCAGTTCCCGTTGTGCGTTGGAAACAATACACACGGCGCATCCTCGGAAGAACGTACATCGAATTCTGCAAGGCAAATAAGGGCACATGCTTGCAATCACGTGTGCGCAAGTGACAGGGTATACGATTCGACAGGCATCGTGTTTGTTCGATGATGATCCGTGAGCGATGGCTTCGGCCTTGAGACTGTCCCAGCGTCCAACAACGCTCGCAAGCGTTGGACACCGGCGCATCACCGCCCCACCTTGTCGCATATTGGTGCCAGAGTTTACCCGTATGGCGAAACAAGCAGGAGGAAGGGAAACACACGAAGTAGAGTACTGTATTCATATTCATACAGTAGTGCCTAAATTTATGTGCTCTGTGTGTGGATTTGAGCGAGCGAGCACGATGTGAATAGTGACTGCGGTGTCCTCGTTGTCGTGCACAAGCGGCGCATGTTGTTGATGCTCGATTCTGAGAAACTTCAACAAATGAAATGCGTCATCTCTTTTCCTCAAATTTCCATATTTAATTGTCCAATTATAGAAATTCTGGAATATTGGTTGCAATCGATTTGTTCGGTGAAAATGGAGGTCGTCACACTGAACGAGCAGCTCCGCGAGCAGTTTGCCGGCGTGGTAAAGCAGTTTATGGCGATCCGCCGCGAGGAAATCGCACGCGTCGCCGTAGCGCAGATCGCTGTGCCCGGCATGCCGGTACAAATCGCTCCAACAACCGCGGCAGCCACGCCCAATCCACCAAGCCATGATGATCACTCGACCTCACAGCCCGAAACCGAGCCATCTTCTAAGCAAATTGACGCGGATGCAAAGCCGCCAACGTCGCCATCGTCCGCTCCTCCATCTAGCGCCACACCAGCGCCCCCTTTTTCGCCCATGGACGACCAAACCAAGGCGTACACGGCGCTCGCCCGCGCGATTCTATTGAGGACCAACACCTATCAGTACCTATCGCGCGACCACTTTATCCGAGATATTACGCAGCTATCGCAGCTCGCGACGTACCACAACCAGAAACTCATTCTCTCGCATCTACTGAACCAGCAGCAAGAGCTGGCCAAGCGCGCGACCGAGACGCCGCCACTCAAACGCATCCGACTCAATGGAATCCGCGTGGATGCCATGGGTATGCCTGGCCTTCAGCCGCTTCCGGACGGCACGGTGTGGAGGTGTAATATCAGTATGGAGGGCAACCTCTCGACCATTGCGCGATGCTCGACCAAGGACAAGGCCATCACTGAGTACAAGGAGCTGCGCGAGTCGCTGCGGCAGGCATCGACCAGTATGAAGATGCTGCACGACGAGGCCCGGCCACTGGCACGTGCGCGGACCAAGCTCGACCGATCCATCTTGGCGGATGCAATGAAACAAGTGAAACAGCGCATCCCGATCCACAAGCTCCACGACGTGAACAGCCTCATGGCGCCGACACCACCACCAGTCACACTGACGCCAACACCAACGCCGACTGTGGCCGTCCAGTCTCCCACTGTATCACAGCAACCACAGCAGGCAGCAGCACCCGCCAACACCACGACAACGATGATTGCACTACCCACCAAAGACAAGGATTCCAAACCGAGCAAGAAACGAGAGGTGCGTCACGGTGACGACATCGGTGAATACTGTATTGTACTCTTCCTGGACTGATAGACTCATGCGCACCTCTCTCCACACAGCTCGTCGTCGATACGTCCAACAGCAGCACTAGTAGTACTACCACCTGCACTGGCAAGGGCACGACGCTGACGCCGGCGTCCGCGACGCCCGAGCTCATGAGTCAGCGCACGCCCACGGACCAGGCCAGCCGCGTGCGCTTCCTGCGGCTGCGGCGGCTCATGCAGATCCGACTGTGCCACCACTTGGAAGGCCGCGAGGTCTGTGTGTTTGTACCAGAGGAAGAAGGAGGCAAGCAGCAGCAGCCAGACTGGACACCCGTGGGGCGCCTCGAGAAGGCCAAAGTGTGGTCGTACGCGACCAAGACCCACGAGACGTTCAGCGATTTCGTCGCCACGTTCACCGAGCAGTCGGTAGCGGCGTGCAGCCACTTGTACGTGGTGGAGACCAAGGAGACCATCGACTCGCACCTGCTCGTGTGCGACCAGTTTGACGACAACGTACGCGCGCTGCTGGGTCGCAACTTTAAAGAGGTCTCGGAAAAGTACCGCATGGGCAAGCTGTCGTAGTAGTAGTACTGTAGTACGACGTAGTAGTACAGTAATCCTCGTCCAGGACTGCACGGAGGTATTATAATAATACCTGTGAGGGAGCCGCAGACGACTTGATTCCAAACCGTGTTTTTGTTTTGTTTTCGGTGGTGGTGGTGGTGGGTGGTCCAACGTGCCCCACGATCGACCACCACGACCTCCTGTCTAGGAAAACTTTTCGCCCGTGACGGGGCACACGTCGGGCCGCCCGTTCATGCAGTTGTAGTGGACGACTTTGCCGTGCGGGTAGACGGCAAACATGATGTCGCCGATGCGCTTCTTGCAGGCAAAACACGTCGTGTGCGTGTCGATCTCGGCGTACTGGTTGAGCTTCTCGACGCGGTCGCACTGCACCTGGAGGTTGTAAATGTTGGACAGGCTCAGCGCGATGCGGGTCTCCCGCACGTTGTGCGCCGAGTGTGGCAGGCACTGGCTAAAGTACTCGACCAATTTGTTCAGCGGCGTGGACGGCGGGATGAGCGCGAGCACGGCCTCACCGTCCATGGTCTTGCCGTGGCGTCCCAAGAGCTGGAATGCGTAGTCGTTGTACGCCGCCTTCTTGGACTCTTCCAACGGATTGAAACAGATCTTGAGCAGCTCCAGCAGCGCGTCGTTGCGCTCCGTCTTGGTTTTCTTGCCGCTCGCATTCACGTTGCTCTTGATGCCGTACTTGGTCGCGTACGACTCGGCGCCCTTGAGGTCGTTCAGCTCAAACACCAGCGCGCGTACCGCCTCTTCGTGGAAACCGCCACGGCCACACAGAATCACGAGCTCGTTGTATAGCGGTGTGTGGCGCACCTTGGCCAGCAACTGGCTCGCATCGTAGCGAGATGAACTGGTCTTGAGGAAGCGCAGTAGCCGCTTACGCGCATCACCAAGAGGGCCTGCCTCCTTGCCCGGGTGGGACTTGGATGGCGCCTCGCCGCCGTTGACCAGCTTGAGCACCTCGTCGATATACTCCATCGCGAGCCGTGTGTGGGTGGTGTCCTCCTTCAGTGTCGCTGTGGTTGGTTCCAGCACGTCGCCGTCGCCCGCGAGGAAGTTGCTGTAGCTGTCGTTGACGTCGCTCACCGTGGTGGACGAGCTGTTGCGGCCAGTGCTGTTGGCCGTGAGCTGGTCGCGCTCGGTCTTGACCAGCGTTTCCAGGTACTTTTGCACAATCGCTGGGTCGCTCGAGTGCTTCTTGAGGTGTTCCAGCACGTCGTTCGACGGCAGCTTGACGCGGCGATCCGTGAAGATGCGCAACGCGTTCTTGACCTGGGTCGCTCGCATGATCCACACCGACTGCTCAAACACAAACGCTTCTTCCTCGCTCGGTGTGGCGACGAGCACGTCGATCGCGGCATGCACGGCCTTCTTGGGCAGCGACGACTGCTTGTACTCGCCGCTGTGGAGCTTGGCGTACACGTCCAGGGCTTCTTTGAACTTGCCCTGGATGAGCAGCAGCTGGCCCAGCTCGTAGTACATCTTCTTCTTGGTCAGCAGCGCCGCGCACTCGTCGAGGTTCAAGTTGCAATCATCGCTATCCATGTTGTTATCGTCAATCAGCGCGAGCACCTCCTTTTGCTTGCCAAACTGAGTATAGAGGCGGAATAGCGCCGTGTCGATCGCCTCGGCACGCCGAGCGTCCTTCGGCGCCCCACTGGAAGCACTCGACGCCGACCGTGCACGCGATGGCGCGCGGCTTCGTGACGACTTCGCCTTCTCGCGCATGTAGCTCTTGTACTTGTCCAGGAACTTCATCAAGCCCTTGGTCGCTGCGACCACGAGATCCTGTGGATCCGCTCGTGCGATCTCGCTGGCAAGCGTCGCGCTCTGAGCGTTGAGCACCTCGTGGATCACGGACGTGATCTCGGGTGAGACGCTCGCGCCACGAGGAAGCACTTCAGGCTTGAGCACTGCCGGTTCATAAGCAAACGACGCGCACTGGTACTCTGGGAAGAACGCGATGAACTCGCACGGTTCCACCGCGGATCGGAACATGTAGTCGGCTGCCTGGTCGAACTCGAGCCGTCGTAGCAACGCCACGGCGGCCTGGCGTTGGAACCGCTTGGTCTTGCTCTTTTGCTTGTCGGCTGGCAGTCCAGCGATCGACTTCTTGATGATGTCTTGGGCCTCCTGGATTTTACCACGGTCCAGCAGCTCGCCGATCTGTTGGTCCATCGGCATTTGCTCGACTTTCATGACGCCCGACTTGGAACCCGACTCGCGCACGCCCACGACCACCACGTTTTCACTGTCTTCTGCGCCACGCGGCTCCATGTCGAACTTCATACCATTGCTGAAGATCGCGGTGACGTGCGGGATCGCGAGGCTCTGCACGAACGAGTTGTCGGTGGTGTTGTGGATCTCCACGCCTACGCGCGGGACAAAGCCGATGAGGTACGGCGACGTGTACTCAACCGAGACCGGTGATTGTGCCCAGTTGATCGAGTTCTTTGGCAGCGGCTCGCCGTTGAGTCCGACAAACACGCCAACCTTGTCCATGACGGTGAGCAGGGCTTCTTCGTTCGGCAGCAGCTTGACCACGGGGTGTGCCTGTGCACTCTGGATGCCTGGTGAGTTGACCGGCTGCGCCTCGCCGCTCTTGTCGTTGAGAATGTAGTAGTCGCGGCGGTAGCCGACCAGCACTTTGTTGCGGTACCACGCCATGGATTCGGCAAAGTCCTGGGTCGGAACCTCACGTAACAACTGGTAGCTCTTGTCCGAGCTGTGGTACTGGTAGATCACGACCGCCTTGCGTCGCAGCAGCGCGACGCCCAGTCGGAAATGCGGCGGTCCGCGCTGGTTGATGCAGATCGCCTTGACCTGGTGCGCATTCGCCTGGCCAAAGTCGAAATCGAGCATGCGCAGGTCCGTGGCGCCGTGCGCCGAGAGCTCGCCGTTTGAGACCACGATGATCATGCGGATGTGCGGCACCGCGAGGATCTGCTCGACCGCGCGGCCGTGGGAGAACTGGTAGAACGTGGACGGCGGCGTGGTCGGGCCTTTGCGCGTATCAAACATGACGAGGCGGCCGTCCGACGAGCCCACGACCACGCGCGACGAGTAATGTGTGAGGCATTCGATCTTGCCGTCAAAGCCCGTGACCAGCGGCGTCGTGCGGAACGCCGCGCGCTGGTCCGAGTCGCCCTCGGACGCCATCGTTGAACTCGCGTGGGGAAAAAGGAATTGCTGAGCTCTTCATCAACTCAAGGGGGAACTCGACCCGAATAGAGGACCGTCGCGGAAGCTAACATGGTGTGGACCACATGATAAAAACCAAATGTGAGTTTGTTTTTAAACTCGCACAATTATTAATAGCACTAAAATGCGAATTGTGCCTGCGTCAAATGGTTGCAGGTCGCGACGAACTCTTCTTCAGGAGCCGATCGAGGTACTCGAGAGCAAGGAACTGGATGTCGTTCCTCTTGATAGCGATGTCGGCGAGATCGTGGGCATCGATGTCTGTTTGCAGAAACTGATGGTGGAGGGAAAGCAAGTGAGAAGGGGTGCGCTAGTCAACGCGAGGTCTGGGTGCGTACCTCCACGCGCTCGAGCGCGGTCGTCTTTGGGTTGAAGAACAACCGCACAGAGTGCGTTTTGAGTAGACAGAGCTCCATGTACTCATCAGTAATCGCGGTGATGTCGATGCCGGTGAGAGACGTGAGCAACTGGTTCAGATTTTGGTACCTGGACCATAACCCTGGTTACAAAAGACCCTAGCATCCACCGACGGAGGCACCAGCACGTACCACAGCTTCATATGCTCCAGTGCGCTCGACTCTTCTTCTCGCTGCTTTGTCTGTAGGTCACGGCTGCGAACATCATTCTACGTGGCGTGAAGCGTCATTAAGTCACCGCGGAGTGTGTGGTTCCAGGTAGGCTTTCGAACCTCTTTGTCCAGGACGGCAATCATCTCGGTGGTCTGTTTCACTTTCGTGGTCAAGTCAATGCTCTTCTCCTCAAGTCGCTTCTGCTGTTCGTGAAGTTCTTGGATCTCTTGCGTCTGTGATTCCAGGATGCGGTTGCAGTCTTCCTCGTTGTTGATCATCATGCCCGTGGCCATCTGGATCGCCGCCTTGCGTTGCGCATTTCGCCGCTGCAGCTCCTTCCAGTCCGCCTTCAGCACCTCCAGTTCAGATTCGAACTCGGGGCGCGTTAGCTCGCGCTTCTCAATGTTCTCCTTCTCTGTGAAGATACTAGAGTCAGTTGGTCCAGATGCTGGAACACACTGGCTATCCTAGCCTACCTCGCTGTACTTCTTCGATGAGTTCGCCGATCTTGGAGATATGCAGACGTCGCTCTGTCACCGCTGTATCCAGCTCGACGCGTCGCCGTCTGTACTCACTTTGAATCCGCTCCTCAGCGCTCAGCATCTTGCGGAAGTCGTCCTCGTGTTCCACTTGCATGAGCTTCTCCATCATGTTCTGAGTCACCTGCTTCTCCACATAGTCGCTGTGGAGCTCATCGATCTTTTGCTACAATCGGTAGATATCAAAGATGAGTTCCACGAGGCTCGAAAGACGAGCATAGTCAAGAGAGATGACGATACCTGCAGCGAGAGGAGTTCTTCGAGGTCTGCGTCGCCGCTTTCTCGAAGCAGTTTTGTGAGGAACAGGTTCTCAAACTCGACGCGCGACTCGCTACCGATTGAACAACATCTTAGCCCAAGAATGTAATGGAGCATGCACGGCTCGTAGCCATCTCACCTCGGCATGTCGCCCACGTGCATCTCCACATCATCTGCCGCCATTTTCGTTGCCTCCCACCAAGGTTTTCAAATAAATCCTGTGTAAAGGCATTCTGATTCCCGATATCGGAGGTTTCTGCAGAGTGATGGTCATTTCGAATGGCATGGTGATCTTGAAGAGGCGTGGACGATGGAGGCAGCCATTGACCCAAGCGCCGAGGCGGAAGCTGTCGGATGCCGCTGGTGGCGATTATTCAACACAAAGCAACAGGAGCTTCGGTTGTGGACATGCTTGCGGTCCTGGCGATTCGCCGTCCTGCGGAAGAAGCGTCGTTTCCGGCGACTGTCGGCGCGCGAATCACTCGAGCTCGAGTCCACTGAGGTATGTTTTCACGTATTAGATCGAGGCGACGGCATCTGATTGACCCGATAAAGCTATGTAGTCCGACCTTCCACTGCATGCAGTGATCTTGTTCATCCACGGAAACGGCGATCTCGTCCGGTGCCATCGCTTCCAATGGTGCCGCTTGATCGTGGAACTCGCTCCGATCTCACCGTGCTTGCAAGACAGTCATCGCCGCATACCACTACACTATGCATTGCAGCAAAAGTGGTCCGACCAGGATGAACTATGTTGGCTGATGGCCAAGAGCGAGAAGATGCTCTTGAGCAAGGACAGCGATGTACGTATCGAGACCATGCCCGTGAAACTCTGCACGATATACTGATGGGCGTACCCAGGGTCAGAGCCTGATCACGTTTGCTGTCCAACAAGACAGCGCAGACGCTATTGTAATACTCATGGCCGTCGAAATTGCTCGCACAGCACTATACTCGCTTCAAGAACTCCTGAACAGTCGCCACTTTGAGTCAGCACGGAGGGTGCGTGGGGCACGCTCTCTTTTGGGCAAACTATTCGTCTGACGCGATCACTTTGTAGCTGTGTATCCGGATGGTGGGGGAATACTTCGCAGGTGTCCCTCATTTCCCTCATGCGTTTTGTTTGCACTTGCTGCGCCAGAAGGACGCGCTCTCGATCATCGACGGCATGCAGCAGGTGTGGCGAGAGTTCGTGGACAAGTGGGGCTACTATGGAGAACCGTTGTTGATCGACGACTTGCCGACACTACGCCACGCGCCGATGGATTCGTTTCTGCAACTCGCAGTGAGAGCTAAAGGTGAACCGCTGTCGTATCAGTGGTTCCGCGATGGTGACGCAGTCGCCGGTGCGACACAGCCGACATATATCGTGTCCACCTGCTTGCAGCCACACAACGAGGGCGGCTACCACTGCGAGGTATCTAACTGGAAGGGCTACGCTGTGTCTGGTGCCTTGCAGCTCGTCGTCGTGGACGATAAGAACGGTCCAGATCCGTCACTTCGGTTTCACCTGTCAGACGATGAGCGGGCGTCCTTGAATGAAGGCGAGACAGTGTACAGATTCACAGGAACGAGAGGTGGTCTCGCTGCAGCGTCGCTGTGCGGCTGCTCGCTGCTCGTTCCACCCAAGGCCTTCCAGTCATTCAACGCCAATGGCGAGGACGTCTCCGACTCGACAGGGATGGAGACCCTCATTCGTTGTACCACAGAAGGCAACAGTATCCGAGTTGCACGGCGCGAGCACTTGGTGTCTCCGATCGTGGAAGTACTCCCACGCTCTCTTCCACCACTACTTCAGTCTGCGATGCTGTCGATTCCACACTCTTGGAGTCGCGACGACAGTCTTCATGAACTCGTGGCCGTGGAAGTAGCGAACGATGGCTCGTACAAGGACATAGACCGACCTCGAGTCGTTGAGCCCCGTGGACGTGGTATCCTGTCTTTCGAGACCAAGACAACGGGCCGCTTCGCTGTCATTACCAGACCAGTGCCGTCTCAGCAGCGCGAGAATGAACGCGCGCTAGAAACAATGAGACTGTACATTCTTCATCCCGACCAGCTCTCGTCGGCGCAAAGGACGTCGGTCACATTTCACGTGTGGCTCGGACTCGATCGGCCAGATGCGACCCAGCAAATACAGCAGCGTCTCAGTCAACTTCAAGCTCAACACAACGAGAAATGGTCGCTGGCGTCGAAAGCACTGCGTCTCCGCGCTGGCCAGTTACTCTCTCTCCGTATTGGTCGCAAGCTCGAGCTGAGCCACATGTGGGAAGGTGACATCTCCAGCAAAATGACTGAGAGAATACAGAGTGATATCACAGTGCCTCTTCAAGATCTCGAGTTCGATGGGCATCACGGTGGCGACGGGGATGGAACCACCGCAATTTTTCGTGCATTGGATGTCGCCATCGCCATCTACAAACCAAACGTCTACCAGTCCAGCAAGCGGCCTGGCAACGGCAAGGATTCCTCAGCCCACGGCGTGCTTGTTTCAACTTTGACGTGGCGTCTACTTCTTCCAGTGATCCACGACGTTCCAGGCATACCGCCACAGCCGACCGTTCACCAGCGACTCAAGACACAGCTCGCACTCGCCTATCAACGTGTTATCCACTCATCGTCTTCATCCGTGCGAGACCTGACAGTGAGTGCTACTGGTTCACGAGAGACGACGCCATTGTTTGAAGAGCTACACGAGATGGAACGCGACTTCACGCCGTATTTCTACTTGGTCGAGATCGCCCGCTTCAACGAGACCTTCTGGCAGCGCTACGACCGCACGTGGTGGTTCGACAAGTCGGTACTTGTGCTGTTTGACATGTCTGCGTAGATAGTGCTGACTGCCGGTGGAATATTGCAGGACCAAGTCTGAGATCTTGTTGGGCATGTACAAGACGGCACACGCGGGAGTGGATCCATTCTGCGTGATTGCGAGCGACGTGTATGCCGGGGCGATTCGCGTGATTCAGTGCAGCCTGGATGGCACCGGCGAGTACAGCGAACCACTGCTTCTCGAGCCACCGCCCGGTCCTCTTCCTGACACCAACACCGATACCAAAGACGGCGTAGACAACGACGAGAGCGAGTCGAGTGTGCCCAGTGGCCTACGTACCATGCTCACACTGCCCGGTGTTTTGGATCGATCAGCGGCACTACACGCATCATATAAGCGATTGCGGCGCGTGCTGAGCGAAGTGTACGCCACGTTCCCGGACTTCCACGCGCTATTTGAGATGGAGCGAGACGTCGACAGTGTGGTAAACTACCTTGAGAGGCATCGAACCAGCGTGCGCGCTGCGAACAGCGATGTTGCTCTGCTTATCCTCGCAATGAACCGCGTCGAGCGCTGGATTCACGAGCGAATATACCTCGGCACGGTCTTCTTCTCGAGTGTGTGGCGACGACTTCGATTGCTACGGCGATTGATCCCGGAGATCGACTGCTTTCCGAATGAGTACTTCAGTGTCACCACAGGACTCCACGCTCTCATGCTGGTACGTCAAGTCTTCGTTGTCCTGATGACCGCATTATTATACTACCTCTTATATTAAAATTACTTGTTGTCCACAGGAGCTGTTCAACGTCATCTACCCCCGGGCATCGCCAGGATGGCTTGCGAGGTAGGTGAAGCGTCGCTAGTCTTGATGAAGTTGCTACCCCTCACTCGTTGCCTGCTGTCTGCAACCAGGCTGCTGCTACGTGAGTGGGGTGAGGATGAGAGGCAATCGCTTCTGTCGCATACTACCATTCGACTCCTCCGCACTGAAGCGCACACGCTGCAAGGCAGTGAGGATGTGCTCATCGATATCGAGGATGCAGCGTCAGAGCTGAACCTCCACAGCCTGGAGATCGAAGCGGAACGAGAAGCCCTCAGCCAAATACGAGAGTACTTGATGCTGATAGTGAGCCAACCACAGCTTCTCACAGCAAGAGCGACTGTAGTTCAAGTCGCGTCGATGCTGCAGCTGATGCTACCTTCAACTCTACGAGTGAAGACGTCTATTGCTGTCGACGACTGGCACGAACTCGTGGCAGCAGAGCTTGGGAGTGACGCCACCAAGCATGCTGTGAGCAAACTACAAGAGCAAGACACACTCGCATCCCACATTCGCGGGACATCACCAGTGCACCAAGAGCGAGTTCCGCCACACAAAGTTCCCTCCTGCATCTCTATTCGATTCGGTATCCATGTGCTTCACGTCGACGTGCAGCACGCGCTCAAGGTCATGAATGCCTCCCTGCGCTCTACTGTGCAAGGTCAAGTTTGCTTCTCCAAGGCAGAGAAACTGATGACGTTCACACCAGCGCTACCCTTCGACAAGTACACACAGTACCACGTCAAGCTGCGGCCGCAGTACGTGTACACCGCGTTGCGTGGAGGAGAGGCGCCACTGCCAGCAACGGCTGCTCCACACGTGTTCGAGTTCGCGACGGTGGCGCTTTAGAAACCCTTCCAGCCATTTGCGGTGGCGACGGCGAATCGCGAGTGCCAGTCTTTGCAGCCGTACTCGTCAACGCAAGGGTTGCCATAGATACAGGAGCAGGTCTCGAATCCTCGTCCATCATCGTGCTCGTTCTCCTTCTTTTGCTTGTCGAGAGCCGGTGCCCACTTGGCTTTGGTCGCCTCCTGATCACGACGAAGCTGGTCGGCCTCTTGCTCCACAACGACGTAGTAGATCTGGTCCTTGACGAGATCGTGGTACACGCCGCGAGGGTCCTCGGGCACGAGGCTGTCAAAGATGCCGGCGTTTTCTCGCTCGAAACGCTGGACCTGAGGGTGGTAGGAGAGGTGAACAAGGCAGTTGGGCATCACGAACGAGAGGCAGTAGACGTCGTCGATGGTAGCCTGCGTCGTGGACCCGTCAACGATTGGAAACAGCTCGTCGTACTGCTCGTAGATGAGCTTGACCATGCCGTTGCCGTTCTCTTTCTTGAGCCGAGCCGCCTCAGCTTGAGCGGCTAGCTCCGCCGCGCGGGCGGCAGCATCGGCCACCGTTATGTCTTCAGGTACTGAGACTGTGCACTCTGCTTCTGGCTGCGACTTCATTTGACTGAGGTCAATTGGAGTGTCGGTACAAGTAGTGATAGGTGTATCTGCTGCTTGTACGGACTCGGTCGTGTCCGTCTGTATGCTCGGAGATGACCCCATGCTGTCTGTGGTTATCGATGGAGTCGCTGGCTTCGATACCTTACCCGGCTTGGGTGCATTAGGTTGCGTCTTGGACTTGGTTGGCGGTAGAGGAGTCGTCGAGGTCCCCTTCGCCGTTGAAGGGGCGGCAGTGGTACTCTTGTCACAGCCACTCGCCACTGGTTTCGGTGCAGTTGGATTGGAGGTAGATGCCTTCTTGGGGGGCGAGGTTGGCGGTGTGGCGATCGAGGGCAACTTGACGCTCTCTTTCTGGGCTGATTCTTTCTCCTGTTGGGCACCACAATCCACCCACCGGTCAGTACTCCTGTGTCTTGACGACAAAAATCTGAGAGTGGAAACCCACCGAGCCAGTCGCTTGCTTCTGCTTCGACGGCGATCCGAACGGCGGAGCTTTCGCATTCATTCTTGCCGCCATCTTGGCGTTGGGCATCTTTGGTTCCTCGTGGGTGGAATTGATCTCGAGGTACAGTGTGCAAGGCAAAAATATCCACACCAGAGTCGTAATCGTCCATCGTGATCATCCTCTGGACAACGTCCCCTATAATATCGTCTCTACCACAGATCCTAACCAAGGGTTGATGCCGCGCCTCTCAATTCATACCCCAAGCATGCTCTAGAGCTAAATATTGACGGACATCACTGAGTATCATTTGACGCCGTGACACGTGCATGCGCTCGGTTGAAGGTGTAGATACAAACCACCCACGACCACAACAGTGCGGCCGCTGTCGACGTGGACTCGATCTGCTCAGGGGTGAGCTCGGGGTCTGTGACGAATGGTTCAATGCGATATCCATATCGTCCTCGCTGATGCTCTCACCACGCAAGTGCTTCAGGTTCAAGACAAATTGAGCCATGTCGTTCATCATCGTCTTGGCTCGGCTCCAGGTGTGGTCCTTGTACTCTTTCTCCACGGGAATCAGCACCACTTTCACCACCACGTCGACAACTGGAGGTGGCTTGTAATACAACGGCCATCAATGAGTTGAAGTCGCTATACAAGCCTTGTATAGCGACTTCAACTCATTGATGGCCGACTTGACGATGGCGCGAGCAGCGCTCGTTGCTGCATCTTGCGCGAGCTTTGCCGTGATCTCAAATCATTCTCTGTCGTGGCACTGATCTCCACCTGACCGCATACCGTTGCTATTACCGCTGACTCCTCTGCGCTAGGGTCCACTAGAACTAGGTTCAAACTGGTGCTCGCTTTCGCTCGGGCAGGCAACTGCGTCGTGGATGATGCACCAGCTCGTGGGCTTGTCGTGCTCATGAAGGAACAGTTCACCGCCGACTTGATGGTCGTCAGCTCGACTGCTTTGGTTGGCCTTGAGCTCTTGACAGGCAACGCCTGAGGCGCGGTGATTGTCGGCAGCTTGACGACTTGAGTGCCTGGAGGTTTCTAGAACCCATTGATCCGATCGAATCCGCACTCAACTCTGAGGCTAAGCAGACAAGCAATGAGCTGCTCACCTGCTCATACCCGGGACGCGTTGCCTTCCCATCATTCTTCGTGCCTGGCATCACCTTCCTCCTGCATACTACAAATCTAAGCTTGGATAGAGGCCAAACATACACATTGGACCACGATACATACACAGACGAACGGCGTCTTTGAGCATGTTCACCACCACGCCTCAATCAACGACTAGTGCAACTGCGCCAGCTCTTCGACACGTGCCAGGAGCTCTTCCACCGTCCACTGGATCGCGTTCTCCGAGTACCCGTCAGTGTTCACAGCCTGGACCACGCGGTGGACGTCTTCCTTGGGCAAATCCAATAGACTCTCAATGAGATCGCCGTCGATAAAGTTGCGCGACTCGATCACGGCTCGGCGGCTCTCGAACGTACGCCATTCCTTGTGCGAGAAACCACCCACGCCCTTGATGATCTTGTTGAGCGCATTCTGGACTCGGATGAGCCAAACGTACTGCTCCTTGGTGATCGTGAGAATCACACCAATCATGCCACTCACAGTACCGAAGAGCATCGACTGGTTCAGCCCCGTCAGGATGGATGGCTTGGCGTCCTTGTCGTGGTCATCAACCATGCTTTCCGTCGCCACTTGCGTCGTGCTACCTTGGTTGTTCTGCATGACCAAGGATCCGTATCGGAAGCGGTTCACAAACTCACCGAGGTGGTACTCGCCCACGCTCTCGAGTCGCCCACGCTCTTCGTCCGACGCAGCGCCGCTGTTTCGTTGTACAACGAAGAGGTTGAAATCGTTTTCACTGCCGATGTACGTGTCGTCGTCGATGATGCCCACGGCAGTCATCCAGTTCGAGTTCAAATCCTTGGCGATCTCTTCCAGGCTGCCGTCGAGCTGCTTGTAGTTGAGCAGCGATATCGACTTCATGAGATCCCCCACCACGATGAAATCGCCTCGCGACTCCATGTAGAGCACGACAGTGTGGCCGTGGTGGCCACACTCCGAGACGAGCTCCTTCTCGTTCTCCGTGTTCTCGCTCCACTTGTACAGCTGGGTCTTGCTGTTCACGCCTGCCAACACCTTACCGTTGAAGGCGTTCAGACAATAGACGGCACCCTTCACTTCCCTCTCGGTTAGCAGCTGCAGCGATCGATCTCCGTGGATTCCAGACACGGAGAACACCAAAATTCGACCCTTGTGCGGCTCAGACTCATCCTGACGAACGTATGCCGTGCCAACCACAAAGTAGTTGGCATTGGAAGAGTCACCAGCGAATGTGCAGTTCAAAATGGAGCATGGAGACTCGAGAGGATCCAGCTTGAACGAGTGGAGAGGCTCGAACGTCTGGTCGTCGAACAGACGGACGAATCCGTGCTCGACTTCATCGCCACTCTCATCGATGGCGAACTTGACGGTGAGCACGCCGAGCGTGTGTGACTGAGAGCAGTGAGCCATCCGTCGAGCCCATTCTCCAAGCGGGAAGGTCTGGATATGAAGCTTCTGGATGTCGTCCACTGTACCGATTGTGAGCTCTTCCTCGGACGCGAGTGCGAGGCATTCAGGGAACGCTTCCGAGTGGAATGGGCACATCACGTTCACCTCCTTCGTGTTGACGTTGGAGAAGAGAAGCTTGTTGTTGTTGGAGTAAATCACCGTCGGACGATCACAGGATGCGAAGACGTGGTTCGTGTCCTTCGATCGGAACGTGGACAGCGAGATCGGCTGAGAACCGAGCGACACACGCTTGCGGTTGGACAGCGCACCAGAAACGGGATCAACATTGAAGTTGACCAGGCTGCCATCGCCAAGACCGACGAGAAGGTAGTCTTGGCCGTCAAAGGTGCTGCAAAGCACAGAGCGAGGCAGCAGGTCATTACCCAGCGGCTCTTGGTACAGCGGCGCAAGCGTTGGTAGCTGGAGGACATGGACGGAGAAGTTCGTCCACAAACCGACGGCACAAACCGAGCCACGCAACGCTGTCGTCTCCCAGTGTTGGTCACTTGACCCACCCATGTTCACGTCTCCGTCGTCTCCGTCCCGCTTCATGGATCCCACCAGTGGCGTGACATCGACGCATGCGATTTCGTGATCCATGGTCGCTTGGTTCTTCGGAACGAGCTGCTTGTTCTCGATTTCGAGGTAGGTAAGCTGACCACCAGAGGTCGCGATCAAGACCTGCGTTGGATTCGCGGACGCGAGCGTGATTCTTGAGCCTGACGATGGTGCCCACGTTGAGCACAGCATGAGTGACTGCGCGTCGATCACGCGGGCTTCCATCTCGGTGATCTGCAGCCAAGCATCACCGAGTAGGTTGCGGCAGTAGAGCGTCTTCGCGTTGGCGAATGCTGGAATCTCTCGCTCCTCCATTTCATCGTCTTCGCCGATCGCCAGGATCCGGATCTCGCTCACGTAGCTCTGCAATAAATACTTGTCGTGCTCGCTCGCAAACGTCTCCCGCAGTGCCCACATCCCTTTGATACCTGGCAGCTCGGTGGTCGCTTGTTCATTGATGCCGATACCGTTGCGAATCACTCGAAGTGATCCGTCTTTGTCGGCCCCGCTGCACGTGACGATCTGGCCCTGGCCTTGTCGATCCAGGTCCATCACACAAAAGTCTGTGATCGGTCCGATGTTTGTGTAGCTGTCCAGTACAGTCAGGTAGGACCCGTTCTCATCGCAGTCTGGGTTGAGCTTGATCAACTGCGAGTCTCCAAATGCACTTCCAACAAACACCACGCCGTTGTCGAGGTACGACAGACACGAGGCGACACTGGTCTCCCCGAGCACCTCGAGAAACAGCCCGGTCACGTCGTTGCCATTGTGCTGCAACGACACCACCGAGAGCAGTCCATACTGATCGGCCAAGAGGAACCGCGAGCCATCTTTATCCACCGTGCCGTACACTTGAATGACCGTCGACTGCATCGGGATTACATGGAAGGCGCTGCCATTCAGGTACACGATGGTCTGGCTCGAGACCACGAGCACGCCACCGAGTGGCGACGGCACAGGGATGAGCAGGCTCGCGCCGGCTTCCACGTTCGGGTGTTTCCACGGTCCTTCGACAAAGTCTTTCTCCTTGAGCAGGATCTGGTAGGTTTTAATGTGGCGCGCGCCCTTGCAGTCCTCGTACAGCACGCAGATCGTGGGCTTGCTGTACCCGTAGAGAAACTTGACGTCGATGACCCGCAGCTCGTCCAGGCGAATGTTGAACGTGTCCTTGAGCACGCCCTTGGCGTTGTCAATCGGGATCACTTTGAAGTAGCCTTCGTACAGGTTCATGCCAATGAGGCGGCCGTCCGGGTCGATGTTGCCGCTCGTGAGCACCTCGCTACTGCGGCCGATCGAGTCGCGGATATTGCCATGCGCCTTGGTCACGATCTGCCGCGACGACGGGTCGTACGCGAGCACACAGAACTGGAAGCGCTGCGTGACGATGAAGAGCCAGTCCAGCGGCTCGTTCACGGCGCGGAACGCCTCGAAAATGACGATGCGGCCGTAGATGTTGACGTCGTGGAGGGGGGCGAGCCCGTCTGGGGTGATCGCGTGGATCTCAAACCGCGTCGACTTGGCCAGCAACAAATTGTGGTCATTTGGGCCCGTGAATGCCGCGGTCAACGCGTGCGTGACGCTCGTGGGCCTCTGCGCCGTGGCCACGTACTGGTACGACATGCTGAGGCCTTCCGCCGAGATCTTCCTTCTTCCTTTGGTGGCGGTGTTTTGTGAGCGCGGATGATTGCAATTCATTTTTGAATTGATGTGGACGGCATCACCGTAGTAACCTATTTCAATAGATTTACATTCGCACTAGACAAGATACACAGGCGGCCAGCAGAGCCACCACACAAACTCATGCCATTCGATGTCAATCACCCACCGATACGGACGTGCTTCCGACACCACCGATGCACCGCGTACCTACGGAAAGCAGATTCAGTGCCGCTCACAGCCGACACTGAGCCGTCACAACAGCTCGGCTGCTGGTTCAGCCACCAATGACCGACAACTCAACAACATCAAAACGCTAGTGTTTGCGCTGTTCGAGGGTATCGACACCACGAAGATCAATGACGACGATAAAAAGGTGTCGGCTCGGGTCCCAAGACCTGGCCACCCACGAGCAATGTACACGGCTACTTTTGGTAGCCGGGCTCATTGTGTCACTGGGTCGCGATCTTCAACGACGCTTCGACAGAAGCGACGCACGGCCTACGGCTTCAAATGGCATCATTAGTACAATACTACATGTAGCAGCCAACAGACTTCACATTCTCATGAGCAGCAGCAGAGAGCATATCGCGTGGACACGATCACGAACACTACAGCACGCGTCATGCATGTCAAGAATGGCTATTCCACCACATCTGAAAACGTGAATGGTCCGCCAGGTTCCCAAGAGCTCAGAGCGGACTCATGAACTTCATATAGATTACATAGATTGTGGGTGCGGCACTCTGAATAAATCACAAGGACGAGTTCATTCATGTCGATGGCGGTTCTTGATGCCACACAAGAGTTTCATGGCTCTCCGCTGGTGTGATGGTCTCGATGTAACAAGAGATCGCTGCAAGATCATGATCGAAGACCGTTGTGTCGTTTCAAGTCGTTGCTAGGAGTCCTTGCCTGCTCTGCTGCGCTCATCTTCGAGGGACTGCCCTCGACGGCATTTGTTGAATTGAATTGAATTGAGGTGTATTAAGCCACTGCGGCACGGTTACGCACTGTTGAGCTAGGATAACCCTTCAGCACCTCCTATGGGGGTGCTGGGGAGACAGAGATCGCCTTGCGTGTCGCACCAGCATGTGCTGGCGGTCCTGTCACGTGGCGGTCGTCGTGGTGAAGCTGGCAGGTTCGCTACGTGACTTCCCATTGGGCGCTGGCCCAGTGGTAGACGTCTTGTTGCAGGTGGGCCTGGACGG
>JAADXF010000051.1:0-58809 GCA_023337575.1 Pythium chondricola
TATTCTGAAAAGCGGATCTAGTGTAGTTTTGACCAATCAGGTCGCACCGGATGGAAGTCAAAAAGTCAAACGTGTGACGCAGTTGTGGACACGGGCGATGGACAAGTCTGGACAACTGCGCTCTTAGTCATCAGCCTCGCTCTTGGCTTCCTCTTCCTCTTTTTCGTCTTCGTCTTCCTCGTCGTCCCTTGACTCTCCTTCTCCGCCTTCTTCCGTTTCTTCATGCACCTCGTCATCTTCATCTCCGTTTTCAGAACCGGAATCTGAAAGAATCTGTGTGTCAAGGAACAAAAAAATCAGTTCCGAGAACAAAAAATGTAGCCATCTGAGAATGACACGCACCTGTGACGGCCGGGAGCCACCACGAAGCCGATTGCTCGTCCGCGTGGGTCGTTCCTCTGGCATCCGACGCGAACTACGGCCACGCACTGGTCGTCCACTGCGTTCCTCCTCGTCGTTATCATCGTCGTCGTCGTTTTCCTCGTCATCTTCAGCCTCAGATTCCTCTTCTTCACTGCTCTCATCCACATACGACCGGTAGTTCACAGCTCGGCGCGTGCGTAGCGAACGACCGCTTTCCTCTGGCAAAATGGACGACGTGTCCAGTCCAGTACTGCCAAGTAAGCGTGGCATTCGCGCCATACGCTGAGCCTGGAGCTGCCGCTTCTTCTCTCGACGTCCCAGGGACTTGAGCACTCCATTTACAATCGTCTGCCACAACTGCAAGTCCGACGTCTCGGTTGAATGCGACAGTGCTGTTGCAAAGCTCTGGAGACTGGCGAGATCGTCCGCGACCGTCTCCCAGTCGGAGCCATCTTGGCTGTGACACCGACAAAGCCAGGCTGAGCCATCGGCAAATGTCGGCGGGTCTTCCAGCAGGTAGTACGCTCGTTTCATGGCGTCAGAACCAAGCGGTTCATCACGAAGACTCTCTGGCGTGGTATCGTCATGGCCGATCTTGTCGACGAGTGAGTCGTTCTCGTCAAACTGGGCCTCACACACCAGCTTCAGTATCGTCACTCTATCGGCCACAGGGGCGTCGCAGTACGTCGAGAGCCAGTCGTTCGCATTGCCGATGGACGCCAAGCGAAGCACCAGCTCGGCACCATCAGAGTACTCGCCGTTCTTGAGGAAACGGATCACGTTCTCGGCCCAGTTGTTGGTCTTGGTTAATGTTATGCCGAGGTTCTGCAACAGTCTAGAGTGCAATTCCTGCAACAGCGATGAATCACGTGGAGCCAACAGCGCACTAGCCAGCGTCTAGAATACAGTGAATGATGAGTACGGGCTTGACCAGGGCTGAGCGATGCACGTAATGTACCTCGAGTGTGACTTCAGCACCAAGCTTCAAACCCAGTCGACGAAAGCGTTTAAGGAACACAAAGACCGACGCAAACTCGCTGCTGCAGTAGAGACCGTGGAAAAAATCGCTTTCTCCCCGTGCAGTGTGCACAGGGATGCCCTTGACCACGTCTTCGACGTCATCGGCAAAGTCGACGGTCAGATTGTAGGTGCCTTGGCACGGACGACACCTCCACGACTCGCGTGGAGTGTCATCGTCTTCATCCACACCATAGCAGCTCTGTAACCGATGAATCAGTGAGAAATCGTGCCGAGAAAATCAACAGGAGCTACTCAGCCTTACCATGTGCACAGTCATCTCACAGTCGATACACTTGCGCTCACATCGCGTGGACGTCTCTGTCTTGGCGCTCTCACACACACGACACTGGTCACCCAGCAAGATACGACGCTGTGTTAGTTTCTTGACCTTGTGTTTGAGCTTGGCCGGTGAGCCCTCGCGCTTCTTGAGTGGGCTGGCCTTGGGCTGCTTCGATTCCATGTCGGCATCGGAATCTACGATATTCTCCGCAACTTCCGCTAATTTTGATGGCGCCTTCCTTGCAACGCCAAACCACGAGTCGAGTGTGTTCTTCTGCACCACAGGCTTGGCCTGCGTCACGGTCTTGCGCTTCTTGGGGGCCACGGAGGTGGTGTCGGTGGGTCGCTTCTTGCTAGACTTGGCGACTGTAGGCGCAGTTCCCTCGTCGCTCGACTCATTCACAGAGCGTACTTTCGCAGTAGGCGATAGCGCTGTGGCCACCATGATCACGTTGCTGTGCGTGGTTCTTTCTGGCTGCCAGGAAGCAGCGATCGCGTGCGTCCGATGGTGTGATTGGACTTGAATCTGATCCCGCGCTTGGCCAGAGCTTTTTCGCGCCATGTCAAAATACATCTCAAAACCAAAACACGGTGGAATGCGTTTCACTGTCAAATCATTGATACTGATATAGGTTTAAATCGATATCAGTATCTTGAACTTCACTAAGTTCGCATCGCTTCTCTTAAATCCGTTTTTGTGGTTGGAAGGGTTTCATCACCATTTTTTGAACAACCAAAGCGTGTCCGTCGCTGGTCAATGGTCGATGACAATGGCGGCAGTCGCGGTCCGCCCGTGGTGGTCCCACGAGCCACCGCCGCACCCAGCGGCGCGCAGGCTTTGCGTGCGATGACGCCCTCTCGCCCTCCATCCATTTCTGTGGCCACAGAGGGTCTCCGTCGCCCAGAATCGCAGCCAGGGTCGCCGATGGATGTCGACGACGAAGCGCGCTCACCAGCCGCGTCCTCGCCATCCGCACGGTCACAAAAACCCGTGATCACTGTCTTCGACTGGGACGATACGCTCTGTCCTAGCTCGTGGCTGTACCGAGAAGGGCTACTGGCTGGACACGGTCTGGTGGATGACGCCACAGAGCCAACCGTGACGAAGGAGCCGTCGTCCTTTGGCGGCACGACCCCAACACTACTACCGAGACGACGCAAGCTTAACACGGAGGACCACCACGCACTGCGCGTGCTGGAAGAGAGCATTTTGCTGCTGCTGCACACGGCACGGCAGGTCGGCCCGGTGTTCATCGTGACGGCGGCCAAGCTCCACTGGGTGCGGCAGTGCGCCGAGGCGTTCCTGCCCAATGTCCTGCAGGTGCTCACCAAATCGGAGAGCGTGCATGTAATCTCGGCGCGCGAGTTCTACCTGGACCAGTCGGCCCGTCTGGGACCCCACGACTCCCGACAGGCAGCAGAGGGCACGCCGCTTGCCTGGAAGGCCGTGACATTCGAGGCAGTGTGCTCACACTTGAGGGTGGACGAGTACGTGCGACGCACGCGAGCCAGCAATTCAACGACGCGTGCATCGACCGCTCCGATCGTGGTCGACTTTGTCTCAGTGGGTGATTCACTGTGCGAGCGAGACGCGTGTCGGTTCTTGGCGACCAAGGCACCACATCTGTTGAACAGCAAGACCGTCAAGTACCTCGACCAGCCGTCGGTACTCGAGATCATAGAGGAGATCAAGATGACCAAGGCGCTGTTTGACCAGATCTGTCGGCACACGTGCAGCCTTGATCTGTGCATTGCTCGCGCGCGATCGTGTCTGCAAATGGTGCAGCTGGACCTGACGCCTCGGCCACCGCCACCACCACCAACTCAAAGAGACCACGCGCTCGCTCCCCATAGACCACTGCGTACCAATACCAACGCAGCAACTACTGGCGTCCGCAACACTGCTACTCTTCTACCAACGCAGAAGTATGCTGGGGAGAGCAGTGGAGAAACGACCTCATTGTAGGCTTGGCGCTGTTTCATAGTGCACATAATTTAATCCGCAATAAAAGGGACCAACTACGTACTTTTGCGGGTCTACGCCAACAGGTCTTGGTACTCGGTGAGAAACTTGAGCACGACGCCGTTGGTCCAGCCAAATCCAAACTGTGGGGTGTACTCGCCGCCAGTGCCGAGGCCACCGACCACCGTCGCGTTGTACTTTTCAAACATGAGTCCGGTCGACTTCCACGCTGCGAAGCTCGTATTAATCCACGTCCAAACCAGCGACTTGGCCAGGGCTGTGGCGTCACTGGAACCTGCTTGCAGCAACCCTTCGATGAGAATGTCTTGGAGCGGTGGCCACGCGTTCGGTGCGTCCCACTGCTGGCCGGTGGCTGTGGTGGTGGTCTGAATACCAGCGACTTGAATCACCCCCGACGCCTTCAGTGACTCGACCACACGATAGACGCGGTTGTCGTTCGCGCTTACGATACCAGTCCACAGCGGGAAGAAGTTGGATACGGAGATGATCGGTGAGTGTGCTTGGGATAGGAGATCGAAATCGCGCCACGAGTGGGAAGCCTCATCCCATAGAACGACGTCGATCGCTCGTGCTCGCCTGGATGCAGCGGTCTTGAATCGATCAGACGCCTCATTCTTGCCAAGTACGCGATAAAACTCGGCCAAGTTCGACTCAACGCGGTGGAGGATCGCGTTCAGATCCACTGGGATCATCTGACGAGTCACGATCGTTGACAAATGCTCGTGGTCGTCAAACCATCGGCTGGAAAAGTCCCATCCGCTCTCTGCTGCCGCGATAATATCGCTGTAAAAAGCACCCTGGCGAGCGACGTCACTTGGAAACGAAGCCTCGGCGAGGTGGACGTCCTCTCGGTACGACTCGGGACGTGGCATTGTCGAATTCGTGGTGTAGTGGTTCAAAGCATACTCGACACCGTTGACTTGCACCGTGATCTTGTGGGTGGCCATCCAGTACTTGTACTCTCGCACGAGGATCGGCACCACCTTCCGCAAGTACTCAACATCCCACCCACGTGGCTCTGTATCACGTGTACTCGCAGCCAATCGCACCATATCACTCAGCATCGGTGGCTGGGAGCGGTTCAAGTAGTAGAGACGGCCACCGTTCGGTACGAATCCAAACTCGGCCACGTATTCGAGTAGGTTCTGCACGACACGCCGCGCCGTCTCGTGCATGTTGCTCACCAGCAACCCCTTGACAATCCAGTACGAGTCCCAATAGTAGCTCTCACGGAAGCGCCCACCAGGAACGACGATCAATGTTGACGTCGTGTTGTCCCCTAGCGCGGGCACTGGTGTTGGCTGCAGATACGACGACTGCACGTCACGCCGTGGAGATCGCCCCAGTTCTTTCCACAGGGAATGGAGGGCGATCGCCCACTCTCGGTAGGCTTGATTCTTGATGGAAGCAATGAGTGGAGGCGTCGGCGTCAGCGAAAAGTCTGGTGGCACCGTCGGCTGGAGATCGGAGCCTGCGTCATCAAAGTGCTTGGCGAGAAATGCACGAAGCGTATCTTGAATCGAAGCGGGAGAGGCTGCGTTGGCGACTACTGGTTCAATCTCCAGTCGGAAATCGATCAGTACTTGCTGCGGCGAGCTCTGTGGCTTGAGGGGCATGTCGACAAAGTATTTGCTGTCGTTGAACAACGAGGCACGCTGCACCGCATCTAGAAGAGGTCCCTCGCAGTAGATTTGACGCAGCGCATCACGAGGATCACTGGAGGATGGAAGCGGGGAGGATGCTAACACAGAGGCAGCCTCCAGCGAGGTGATACTCTGAGTCGCGACCGCGACGGCGCTGCAGATGCCGACCGCTGCGATGCCGAGGAGCGATGTTCGGCGCGGACTATGGCTCTGTGTGGCTCCCATGGACAGGAGCGGGGTCTGTTCAGTAGTGCACGTATTGATACAAACTGAGGAATGCGGCAAAGCGCCGTTCATAGTCGTCGCGTTGGCGCGCATATTTCCCAGCGCGAGCGACTGATGATGGCGTCCGTCCATCACAACACCTTCAACCACAAGAAGCGATGTATACTGTGTATAGCAGACTCCAATTTATCCGGATACATGTTTGAAAATTACGATTCTAGTCTGCTGAGTACTTGCCAAAGACCTGGTTGACCTTGCGGCGCTTGAGGAAGGCCGAGTCCATCACGCAGAGAGCGTCCTGGCACTGACGAACGTGGAGCACCACTGTGCCAAGCACTGCCGACTCTTGTGATCCAATGGCGATTGTAAATGTGAATGCATCGTCCCCCGTGTAGCCTTCGTTCGGGATGTACCTGACCACTCGGTCCCTTGCGATCTGCATGGGCTTGAGTGCACGGTCGCCCGTGGTGCCACCAGTGTAGTATGGGTCAAGCCCGAGATTCTCCAGGCACTGGCGAGCACACACTGGACTCGGGTAGATCTTCTGGCGCTCGCTTGGGTCCGTCAGGATCTCGATACCACCGTGAGAGGTATACCCATCCAAGAAGTCCCACAGCACCCGCTGTCGCGTCGCACTGGGCAGCTCATCGTAGCTGAGGAAGTAACTGGAGAGGTACTGATCCGCTTCGACGAGGTCGAGCACACCATTGCGGTCCCGGTCGAGATGTTCCGTGTCCGTCTGTGCGATGGACACGTAAAGCTTCCCGAAGCGAGGCAGGCTCTTGATGTGGGCACGGATGTCCATGTAGTACGTCTCGGTCTTGCCGGCCACGTTCGTTACCTGGAGTACCCAGTCGGACAGTGCCCCTGCTCCGTGGATCGGGCGGCGGTCGCGGTAGGGCTGTCGCGACTTGACCACATCATGCACCGACAGAGTCCACGTGCCTTCACTACTCATTTGGCCAAAGCGCTGCTGGAACGACTCCTCGGGTGACCACGTCTCGGTGCCAGGGTAGAACTCGGTGGCGACAGGGGTGCCACCAGGGTACTGTGAGAGTAGGTGGTTACGCTCTTGGTACACTTCGACCTCGGCCAGTGTGAGGAACGCTCTTGGCTTCTCGGCGACGATCCGGACAAACTGACTACGGCTGAGGCCGACGGGTGGGTTGACACTCACGAGCTGCGTCCGGTTGTGGCTCTCGTCCACTCGGTAGCTCCACGTGGATGCGTTGTGGGCCTCGCGGAAGTTCTCAAAGTCGGTGATCGCCGTGTCTTCAAACAGCATGATCCAGAAGGGGAACATGGATTCATGACCGACACGTGCGTTGTACGGTCGGCGGCCGTCGTCTCGCGATAGGTACACCCAGTCGTCCTGGTCGTCACCTGGTAGTGGCCGTGATAACTTGACGACGCCCGTGCCATCACAGATGTTGTTGGTGTCGACAGCAAGTGGCACGGCGTCTTCCGCATACAAATGCGTGTCCTCGAGGAAGGTAATGGACCAGGTGAACGCGCCGTTTGGCGACTGCAACGCCACAGCAGGCGAGCGCATGACAAAGAGTCGCTGCGCCGGTGTGTTGGTCGAGGGTAGTGCCGTGAGAATCTTGGCTTCGATGGACTCACCCTTGCCGATACCTAGGTTCGCGATCCTCGCATCTTCGTCACGCACCATCGCGACGGCATTCCAGTTGATGGGTGTCGTAGTCACCATTTGACCTGTCCACGTGGTCAACTGCAGTGTGAACGAGCCGTAAACTTGTGCCACGCTGTCTGCCGAGTTGAGCTGGAGAATTTGCACCACCGCAGGGCGAATATCAGGCCGCGTGGGTAGCCACACACGGATCGTACCGATCTCGACTGGCTTGACCAGCCGCAACTGCCACCACGCGACGCCAGACACATTGGCTGGAGGGCTCGCCCGTGCGACGTCCTGACTGGTGACCATACCTTGGATGCGACCGTCGATCGCATTCGACGCAAAGCACCGGCTGCTTGTCGCACTCTGAATCGCAGTCGCGCCACCATCTTGCGCAAGATTCTTGACCACTGGCGTGGTGAAGTCTTGAAAGCCATAATCATATCCCACACCACTCGTTGGGTTATCAGGATGGATGTGGATCTGCTCGGAGTTGATGCGTAGAGCTTCATCAGGCTCACCAAATACCATCGCCGCGCAGCACCGGTCAAAGACCACGGCGCTGCGGTCCTCGTGGAAGAGCTGAACACGTAGGTCGGACGCGTGTGGGTGGTACAATCCTCGGACCAGAATACGCACGTCTTTCACGAGCTGGTGCTTGGAAGCAAAGTGTGACGTGCGCTCCGCCCACACGAGATTCAGGTCTGCGTCAATCGTTGGTACCGCAGCTTGGCGCTTGATTGTACCACCATTCAGCTTGATTTGTGAGCGCAAGTCGTAGTTGTACTCGATGGGAGTCATGTCCAACGATGCAACCGTATACACAAAGACCGATTGCGTGGGTGTACTCCTGGCTGCACTGTAGACTGCCCTCTGGGTGGGTACCGTGCCTGGGACGTCGATGAAGGGCTCACCGTTGGTCGTATCCACCGATACGGGAGTAGACCATTGCGTGACGATGTCGAGCGTCTCCCCGAGTGTGTAGATGCCAGGGTGCTTGTTCGTGTACACTTGTGTGACGTGTGGTCCCTGTGTGTTGATTCGAATCGCGTTCGCGAAGCTGAGACTGCGATGGACTTGATCACTCGTCACGAATGACGGCGTGCCCCTGAAGCATCCAATAGTGTACGGCGCTCTCGACAGCGTCACGTGGTATCGGTAGGTTCCATCGTCTCCTATGCGTCCATTGCACTCGTCGAGATCCGTCGGCGCGACACCGGCTTCAGCGAATGGACCATACACCGGGAACCCGTCCAAGGCGTACCCAATCAACGGTGATGGCTTGCCTGGTGTGAGCTGGCCGCCGAGCTCGGTGATCAAGCAGTCAGGAGATGCGTAGTATCGATAGTTGCCGCCACCGTCGACGAAGCCGTGGCACTTGTCCATCATCCAGTACATCTGAAAACTGGAGTTCATCATGTTGCCGCCGTAGACGGCAGACCTCGTCGCGAAGAAGGGGATACCGTTCAGCATGACACCGAGCGGTGTATCCAACGGAGTAGGCGTCGTTCCCGATGCAATCACAGGCTGGCGAGGAAACTGGAAGACGTAGTCCTGTGGCCGAACAGGATGCAGATTGTACGCGTTCGGGAACGGCCCGTACTGACCATCCGGGATGCCGTTGCTGCGCACAATGACAGTTGAGGCACTGTACACCACAGAGACGCCCTTTGGGTTGAGCCACAGTGCTGTGCCGGCGACCGACGCAGGGTTCTCGTCCACTACGAGCCCGTCAAACCTGCTCAATGATGACAGGGTCAATCCATCCACTTGACGAATGTCCACAGGGGATCGGAAGACACTGATGAGCTTGGCCGCCTCACCGGGAACTACTATGGCTGGATCATTCACTCCTTTGAGACACGGCATGAAGGGATCTCCGTTGGTCGGTGATACGAGGTGGTATCTGTAGCTGCCATCACCTCCTTGCATTCCATTGCACTTGTCCAGCTGCTGCGGAAGCTCACCGGACTCATTGAATGCCGTGTAGACAGGGAACCCATCGAACGCGAATCCTATGGACAAGAACGGAGTCGATGGCTTGGGCAGTTGACGAGAAGCTACAAGCTCGGCGATGAGGCAGCGGGGTACATCGGCATAGTAGTATCGGTTCTTGTCGTCTACGGTACCTCCACACTCGTCCACGGGCGGTGACGTTCCTGCACGACGCTTGAACGGGATGCCGTTGACCATCACACCGATGAACCCATCGAATGCTGAGAGTGACAGTGGGTTAGGCTGCAGCGTCGGGAATCGCACGAGCTCGATCAGATACACTTGCTCGATCAGCGACACGAGCGGGGACGTCTTGTGGTTCGGAATGCCGTTGCTGTAGATGTAGATGGATCCTCTGGTGTGTGACATGGACACTTCATTGGCGAGTGACCGAGCGTGGTCTTGCGCTCTCGCAGCATCGCGCTCCTCTTCTGTTAAGTCCGTTCGGTCTTCCCACTGGTCTACGTACACAAAATCTTGTCGGGAGGTCGCTACGCGAAGCTTGGGCCACAGGTTGACCTCGGGAAGATCGAGGACGACATCCACGGAGGGTGTCGTTGCCACTCGTTTAATAGAACCACCAACGCCTAGCTGTAACGCGTTGAAATCTGGCTGGCAGATCACCAGCTTGTCGAACTCTCTACGCTGTGGGCGACGACGAGCAGGGTCCGGGCATCGCACATACTCGAGACGATCACTGTTGTCTCCGTCTTGGATCGTATAGCTGAACAAGAGTGTCGGTGAGAGGCTGCCACTCGTGTAGACTGCCGTTGCTGGCTGGTCACGGCCAACCTCGAGGAGCAAGACGGGGGTCCCACTCACAATGACGGGGGTCGTGAACGTGACCGAGATCGTCACAGTATCGCCTGCCGTGTAGATACCGTCCGCCACCGGACTCCCGACAGATACCACGCGCGGTGGCTCCACAGCATCGACTCGAACGTCGCGATTGTTGCTCAGGCTTCCAGTCGTTCCTGGCACTGGGAGGCGCAGCGTCGCGCGACGACGGTCCGGAGTGGCAGACACGATGCCACATCCTCCAGACGTGCTCACGAAGAGTGCGTCGATGCCGTCGTAGGCCACCGGGCACGCCGCATCACCTACTTGAGTCACGTATCTGAATGTGAGCGTGGTCGTCCCGCTTCCAGCAATCAGCGTCGCAGTGCGTGATGCTCGTCCGATCAGTTCAGCTGCATTCGCGATGGCAAGCCGGAGTTGAATGCTGCAGCCTTCTCCATCATCGAGTACTTGCACGGCCTCGGAGAACGTGACGTGGATGTGGATCTGCTGCCCTGCACCGTACAACCCATTCGGTAATGGCGAGGATATGGATGTGACCCGCGGCGCTGCTAAATCGACTTGGATTCTCGTGGTGGAGCCCAGACTACCGTCAGCACCTGGCGCTGGTAACGTCGTGTCTACTGCGAGACTTGGTACTGCACTCAGTTGAAGCGCCGAGCAGCTCAGACTGTTGGTGCTCCTGTAGTCGAGTCGGCTGGTGCGGTCGCCTGTCGTGATCCTGTACTCGAAAACAAGCGTGTCTGTCGTGGACCCACCAACAAAAGTAGCGACCGCCACCTTGTTGCCTCCGACCATGAGCCCGAGTCCACACGTCGCTGGCGTCACAACCAGCACAGGATACGAGAAGCGCACGCGCAAGCGCAGTCTATCCCCTCGTCCGTATACACCGCGCCGGTCCAACGAATCCACTACAACAACGAATGGCGACGTGCTACTGATGACAGCATTGCTAGTGAATGCGAGGCTGTCAGTTGTGCCAGGAACTGGCAACGCCGCCGTGGCCGCGAGCATCAGCGTCGTCGCTGCGGCGAATAGCCCCGTCGGTGGAATCACCAGTGCGTTTGTACCGGCGTAACCAAGTGGAGACGCCGCATCACCAGCTGCGACGACGAGTGAGAACACGAGTGTATCGCTGCTATCCCCTGAGACGTAGTCCGCATTGCGAGCACCGTTTGTGAGCTGCAGAAGTAGTGACGGCATCACAGTGGCATCAACAGCCATGGCTACTCTGCGAGTGAACTGCACGCCAACGCGTACGGTATCGCCGACACCAAACGCTCCGTTCGTGCTGGCAGCCATGTTCTGAACGTAGATACGAGACACGACAGGTGGTGTCGATGAGATGCCGATTCGGTACTGGAATGAGAGCGACCCTGGAAGGTGTGGCGGGCCCAGCTGCAATGGAACGTCCACGCCCTTGGTATCAGTGATCATACTTCCAGCAGGCAGTTCGAGCGCAAGTCGCGACCACGCTTCCAAGACCGATACGCTGTCTCCCATGGCGACGGCAAATTCGAAGGCCAGTGCACGGGTACCTGATCCACTTAGGTAGGTGGCGTAGCTGGGCAGCAGCGCGTTGGCATTCAACCTGAGTTGAGGCATGCCTTGGACAATAACGGCTCCCGTGAACCCCACAGTAAGTACAATTCGCTGGCCTGGGGCGTACACTTCTCCACTCGCGACATCAGCGATGATCGAGTTCACACGAAGACCGTCAGTGCGGAGAAAGAGCTTCTGGTTGTTGCCGACGAGACTGCGAACGGCGTCTACGCGAAGGATCGGGCCAGGCCGAGGCATCGTCAAGTTCGCCGGTTGGATAGGGTTCGCTGACAGACACAGAACGCGCGCTGGCACCATTGTGTGTGATGGGCCGACACGCGGAGGTACCACGAGAAACGCCTTGTTGTCGAGCGTGTCCAGCGGCGCCCTGCCGGTGTTATCTCCTTGTCGAACAGTGTAAGTAAAACGAAGCACGTTGGTTCCGCTGCCGTCCTGGTACACTGCCAATCGAGGTTCCCATTCTGAGACACCGGGGACATTCATCCGCAAGTACGGGATGCCTCCGAGGACCACGACGCGCTTGGAGAAGGTGACTTGAATGCTGATCACTTGGCCGATATCGTAGGTCCCATCCGGAGAAATCGACTTGATGTCAGTGATTCGTGGTCGTACTGTGTCGATGACGATATTCTTTGCAAATGATAAGGATCCCGGTAGACCTGGAGCTGGAAGCGTGACCATTGCGTCCGTGGTCGGTGATGCCGACAGGCGCTTGATCAATGATCGCCCAGCGAGCACCAAGGACTGGACGTAATTGATCAAGCTAGTCTCGCGATCATCCACGACGTCCAGATCATTCGATGCCTCGCCTTCTCTCACCGCATAATTGAACGTGAGTACTGTCGAGCCGTTGCCACTCGTGTAGGTGACTTGCGTTGGCGACTCGGGCTTGTCAGTCGATAGGAAGACCACCGGTGTCCCATACACAACCACAGGCAGGGTGAACGTCACACGAATCGGGATGATGTCGCCTACAAAGTACGTTCCATCCGCCGCTGGAGTGGACACGCTGGTCACAGTCGGCTGGGTCGGCTTGATAGTGATGTGACTGTTGCCGCTGAGCGAATGGGCCGACCCGGGTACCGGCAACGTCAGCGCTGCCTCCGTCACAGGGAAGGTCGCAAACCGGCGAATCTTGGTCATTGGACTCGGGAGGGCAAGCGAGTCGACACGGAAGTAGTCGAGTCGCTCGCAATAGTCCTTCTCTGTTGTCGTGAAGGCAAACACCAACGTGGCCGTCCCGCTGCCGGAGATGTACGTGGCAGCGATGGCCATGTAGTCCGTCAAATGGAGCTCGTCGGAGCGCACGTACAGTAGCGGCGGGCCGTCGCCTTCAACGGTCACAGCGAGATTGAACTTGACTTGGATCACGATTCTCTCCCCGACACCGTACTCCCCCGACGGCGTCAAAGACGTGACATCCACCACGACGGGAGGAGTGGTATCAAGTACAAGCTCATTGTTGAAGCTGAGTGAGCGAGGATCGGGAGACCGTGGGAACAGCGTGAAGTCTGGTACCTGTCCAAACAAGTCGCGCACTTGTGCACCGTTCAGCTCAAGAGCCTGCTGGCTCACAGCATCGAGATCAAGCGACACGTCGCCAGGACGCACGACGTACAGAAACGTGAGTGCACGGGAGGTGAGACCACTGCGATCGATCACAGACGCTGCCCCCGGGGGTGTCGTGCCCGTGTCGAGCAGCAACAATGGTGAGCCGGCTGACATCTCTCCCCACGTGATGAGTTTCTCAGAGTCAAGCCGTTGAGGGAGGTTGGCGTGTCGAAGGCGCAGCTTGGTTGAGATTCCGTCAAACTCGATCCAGAATACGCCTACGGAACCTTGTGTAGCCGTCGAGGAAGAGCAGACAAGCGCGAACTCGTTCACATCGTACGATGTGTTGTGGTTGATCACAGTGTTCAGGCCTGCGAATGCAGATGTCCAGCCATCACCGATGGCCTTCTCACTCGACAGTGAGCCCACACGTAGAGCCTGCAAGCCAGTTGGAAAGGAAGATGCCTCTTCGATCCAAGAGGAAAAGAACGTGTCTCCACAAGAGAGACTCGACAGAGCCTTGGTGTTGCGAATGGCGCTGGCTGCCACGGCCGAGCCACGGACTTGGACAGGGATGCTCGGATGGATCTCCTTCCAGTAGGTTTCTTGCACGTCTCCGTACACGACCTGGTTCCCACCAGTGCTTGTGCTGTCACGATGCCACGAGATAAGCAACGCAGCGTCTTCGAAGCCTCGTCGCCTCACGGCAAGGCGAGGTTGGTAACTGTTGATGTAGAACTCTGACGACCACGCTGATGAGCTCACAAACTCCAAGTACCGCCAGACAGACTGGTCTCGGCTCTGAATGAAACGTCGGGCCATCACAACCACGTATGCATCCACTGCGTCGCAGTACTCGGTCCACGTGATGTACATCGCGCCACGGTACACCGTTGCGTGTGGATCCTTTGCATCCTTTGCGGTGTCTCGGTTGATCCCAGTCAGTCGGTTCCCATCATGGAAGATCCAGAGAGGAGCATCAATATCGTCGTTCCGTTGCGCGACTCGAATCTGGCCAACAAGCGTGCTGCCCACCAGTGCCTCCTCTCGCCATACCATCACAAGCTTGAGGTTGTACACCAGAAGGTGTGCACTGCCTGCGAGCATGTCAGGATTCTTGTTTGCCACCATGTGAGGAATCAGCGTCCACGCTTCACCCGTGCCGGCCAAGCCGTTGAAGTGAGCACAGTAGATCTGGCCCTGCTCGTCCCATGCGGCGTACAGCTCGTTCAGCCACACGGTCACAGACACGCGCTCGATGAATGAATCAGGGAGCTGATTAATTGCTGCCGCTCGCGTCGCTGAGAGCGTGACTTGGTCCAGTGAATCCGCATCGAAGACTCGCAGGTGCAAGTAGCTCTTGGTCACCGCCTTTCGCTCGAACGTACTCCACTCAGTCCACAGCACGAACAACTGGTCCTGAAACTCCACGGCGACGGGGTTGCGAGCGAAGTAGTCTTGGTTTCGGTTGAGCCCGGTTTGTAGTGTCACTGGCTTGGAGAACGTGATCTGGATCTCAATCGCCTCGCCTGCTCCGTAGACACCGTCCGGGTGCGGAGACGACAGCTTCACTGTGGTAGGCACAGAGGTAGCGTCAATCTTGAGGATCTTGGTCGCATCAACGGTCAGTCGAGGGAGGGGTGCAGTCCTCGCCATCGTGAGTGAGGACGTCGAGACGCAGTACACCGTTGCGCTGGCTAAGACATTGAGACTAGCAAACACCAAGTTGGCACTCTCATCGCCCTCTTGGACACGGTACAGGAACGCAGCTTGGCTGGACTGTGGCTGGTTCACAAACCTCGCCAACCGATTCGGAAGAAACAACCCGTTGGCTTGCAGCGACCCAGTCGCCAGTTCCATTGTCGGTGTTCCAATTACCTTGACTGGCCTGGAAAAGATCACACGGAAGAGGATCTCGCCAGGAAATACGGTCGCAGGACTCGCGATCGGTGGGTACGCCACACCGTACGTGCCTGCAGCACTATCAGACACGATGTCGGTGACCACGACGGGGGAGCCATCAATCACAAGCGTCTTGAGCATGCCGAGGCGATTCGCGTCATCGGTGACTGGTAGTGTGACGATAGCATTCACACTGGGAGTTCGTGATCGACGCTGAAGTGCAGAGCCAACGGAAGAGAGGTCGATCGCTGCCGAAGTGTAATCTAGATCAGTGGTGGCGTCGTTCTCCCTCACGTGGTAGTGGAAGACCACTTGCGTATCCGTGGCACGCTCCAGCAACGACTCTGGTGGCGACGACGGTGAAGACGGTAGCAGCGGTGCACACACATCCGAGAGGACCGGGATCACCGACTCTGGGACCTCTAACACACGGGTCGAGTCGAAGACAATCTCGAAGCGGTGGCCATTCTTCTTGGACGTTAATGTAACCGATACGACCCCGATTGCCGCGAGCTCGGGAAACTCTAGCAGTCTGGATTGGAGCGACGTCTCAGCAGTGCTGTCTGCATCATTATAATCGATGCAGCCTGAACTTACGCCACGATAGGAGATAGCAAAGTGGCCGCTGGTCACAGGATAGGTCGCGTGGACGCCGATGTCGAGCAGCTGGCGATACCTAGTGTAGGAGAAGGTTGCTGTACCGCCCGAGTTCAAGGCGATCGTCGGTTGACCCAACACAGCGACTTCGCTCGAGAATGTGACCACGACATCGACAATGTCACCGACTCCGTACCCTGTTCCTCCTGCGGGAGTGTCCGGTCTGGTGGAGCTGACAGAGAGGATCGTTGGTGCTGCAGTCTCGATCACGAGTTGATTCTGGCTGCCCAAGTTCATGCCGCCGGTTTGGACGGGCAGAGTCAAGTCAGCTTCGACTCGCTGCTCATCGAAGCCGCCACCGGACCCAGCCACGATGATCCTTGTAAATTGTCCGGGAGTCCGCAGAGACAGTGTCGAGAGGTAGTCTAGATCAACCGACAGCTCGCTAGTGAGAACGCGGTACCGGAATTCCAGCGTCAACGAGCCACTACCAGAGAGATACCTGGCCACTCCGTTGGAGTTGAGCTCCAGTATGGGTGTCCCAACCACATCGACGGCCTGAGAAAATTCAACGTAGATCACAATGACGTCCCCTGCAGAGTAGATACCGTCCATCGTCGACGAATGCACCTTGACGACGCGCGGAATCTCGGCTTCACTGACGATTCGAATCTTGGACGGTGTCGCCAAGACGGGAGTCGGTACTGCCAGCACCGCTGCAAGTGTCGGGTAGAGTGACTGGCGGAAAATGTCACCAGTTAAGGCACCAGAGTCACGCACGGCGAGATCAGCAGTCGAGTCGGCCCCTTGGACATTGTAGTGGAAGGCGAGTACATCCGTAGCCGCGGGCGTTGCTGTGAATCCAGCGTTCGTGGTCACACGAACACCTGTGCAGGCAACAGTGCCACCGCTGCCGTCATCGCACAGAAACGCAGCACACGCGCCCGACAGCACGATACGAACCGGATCCACGGCATCGCTGAGCAGCATGAACGTGATGTAGTACCGGTGCCCGTTGACTCCAAATATCGAAGTGTCCCGCACGACTTGAACTGGTATCACTTGGTTTGGGACGATCCCACTGAGCACGGCTTCAATCGAGCCCGTTGGCCCTGCCGCTCTCACTGTCGCTGAAATGCAAGCTGACGTTTGATCCTGGACAGCGATCTGGAACGCACCCTCGACGATCGGAGCATCGGCGACGACGTCGATGGTTTGAGTGCGACCAGAATAAAGCTCACACGAGCTTGCGTCGGCCGGGATCAGATCGAGCAAGCTTCCCGTGCTCGAAGTGAACTCAACGAAGTACCTGTACCCATTGCGTCGCTGCGTTCTGGACACGGTGCGCAGGCGGAGGGTTCTTAGGGCTTTGATCGCCAGCAGCTTGGAACGCAACTCTTGCTCAGCGTCAGCGTCACTCTCAAACGCGACGTCGATGCACTCGGTGGTCTCCATCGTGTGTGGCGTCGCGCTATCTCCGTACGCTAGTCGGAACGCGCCTCGCAACGCCGGACTCGGACTCTCCGTGCCAACATCAAACTGTCGCCAAATGCCTCGTGTCGTATACGTCGCTGCGGTATCGACGCCACCCGTTTCAAGCCTGAGAGTTGGCGGCGTCGTCGTCACCACAACTGGTGATGAGAACTGGACCAGTGTGTTCACCACACCACTTCGCATCGGCACGTTTCGGTTCGTGTTGAGCTGGACCAGGGACTTGGCATTGCAGGGTGGCGCAGGAGTCCCAGCGGAGCATACCCAAGCCGCGCATACTATCCCACTGGAGCCGACATCGTGCAGCATCAATGGCTTGATTCCAGTTGTTGGGAACGAGAACGTGACCACATAACGCGTCGCATCCTGGAACGACGACGTGTCTTTGTCGACTTCAACGCTTAGACTCAGCGTCGTGATGCCTTCCAACGCAGCCTTGAGTGTGGCCGCAGCGGCATCCCAGTCAATGCACGCTGTTTCTTCGCCATCGTACGAAAGCTGATACTGGCCTTGCGTGAGGCTAGCAGAATTGAACACATCCACTGTCTGGACCACGCTCGCGGAAGCCATGGACTTGGAGGCACTCGCGAATGAGACTTTCACGACCGTCGGACGCGCTGTATCGATGCGCACTTGTCGATTAAAGTCGAGAGAGCCAGCGGTGCTCACGTCAGGCAGCAACACGTTGGACGGCGTCATCGAGCTCGTTGACTTCCGCAAGATACAGCGGTCGTGAAGCGACTGCCAGAGAGCGATCTCTGGTCGATAGATGCCGGCTCGAACGTGCGTCGTTGCTGTCGTACCATGACGTTCCTGCCACACGGCGTACCACGTCCCAGCCAGAGATCCCGAGGACACCAGCACTGGTGCAGTTGCGTCTTGCGTGGCCACATCGTTGATGACTGACAGCTTACTGGCACCATCAATCAGCGACCACGATCCAGTGTCGCCACCGGTGTACAGCGCAGTCCGCACCTGACTCGTACCGGATGTGGTATCCACCTCTTCCCATGTCGCCATGAGCTCCCCGGAACTCAGCGAGTGGGTACGCAGTCGGACTCTGACTGCATTCTGGTTGCTATCGAAATTCAGTCCAATTCCACCGTCGGCTGGCTGCCACGATGCCGTCGCAGCCGTGAGTAAGCGTTGCTTGGCCCTGATGCGCGTCCGAGTCACTCCGTTGCCAATATCCACGACTTCCTCCCACGCGACGAGAAGTGTCGTGCCCGCCACGCACACCATGCTGGGCATTTGCGCATGCATGGCGGCGTTCAAGTTCAAGCCAGCAGTGGCCACGCCACCATCCATGAACGCCCAGCGCGGGGCTGCATCAGTACCAGTGAAAGCCGCCACACGCACCTGACTCGTGCCGTCGCTGATCACTTCTTCCCACGTGGCATAGAGCGTGGAGCGACACGAGGCGAGGCGAACGTTTCGGGCTGCTCGAGCGTATGCAAAGTTGATCCCTCGCGTGGCAGAGTTGTCGTCCACGAACGTCCACGATGGTGTCAGGTCTTGGCCGTTGAATACAGCGACTCGGATCTGAGTCGCGGCAGACGAAGAGACGCTCTCGTGCCACGCTGCATAGAGCTTGCCACTGTGAGCGACAATATGAGGGTTTGCTGCATTCCGCAACGAGTCGTGGTTGATACCATTGGTCACTGCGGGTGATCGATCCACGAATCTCCACCGCTGGAGCACCGACGCATCCCCTCCGAGAAATGCGGCCACACGAATCTGCGTCGGGTTCCCAGCCAGTGTCGCGCTCTGCTCTTGCCAGTAGGCATACAATCGATCCGCGGTCAGTGTCACCAGCATCGGGTTGGTCGCATCCATCGTCGTGGCGAACTGGATCCGGCCCGTGGCTCCATCCCCATCTTCGTGCGTCCATGGCGCAGCAAACCGCCTTGTAACATCAAGCGACTTGGCGCGAAGTTGGGCAGCGCCACTCCCAGTGCTTTTCTCGCTCCACATCACAAACAGCCGCCCTTGAAACTCGAGCCCGTGAGGGAAGACCGCGTTGCTCTGGACAGCATCTTTGTTCAATCCAAAGTTGCCAACACATCGAAGCGATATGCGTGCTGGGTACGCGAGGTTGGCTGTTGAGTGGCCGGCTGCGATCGTCATCGTGAAGGACAAGCGTTCGTCACTGACTGACACGAACGATGCAGGGTTGGAAATGCTCGTTGGACCCCCAACGTGGACATACAGAGTCGGCACACCTGCGTTAGCTGCCGCGGAGGCGACCACGATGGGGCGATTCATCGCCACCTCGACTGTGACCTTGTCACCGACTGTGTACGACCCATCAAGCAACCGCGTGGAGACGTCCACGACGATCGGGGCGTCCGTGTCCACAATCAGTCGTTGTTGGGTTGCCAGCGCACTTGCGTCCGGGGTTGGGAGCACTGTGGCAGCGAGCTTTGTCGTCGCTGTCTCCGTGATCGTGGCGCCGTTGAGTTTGAGCGCGTAGATGTCGACATAATTGAGACGAACCGTGGGGTCATTCAGTGGCACGGTGTAGCGAAACGTCAAGTTCGTCGTGCCACTTCCGGATACATACGTCGCCGCGTTTTGTGTGGTCAGAAGCAAGGTCGGAGTCCCCAGAGTGGTGTCGACGTCGATGGCTGCACTGTAGTCGACGAGAAGATCGACGACTTCACCGGCACCGACCGTGGTTGATTCGTGCGTCGTCGTGACACTGGCCACGTACGCGCAGCTTTGGTCGACCATGATGTTCTTGGAGGTGAGGCCAGCCACTGGGAGCGTCAGGTCGGCCAAGATCAATGGTGCCTGGGACTTGCGTCGTATGGATCCTCGTATGGATCCATACATCGGACGCAGGGCGACTTGGTCGAAGACATCAAACACAGCGACTTGATCGGTCTCTTTGCACACGAATCGAAACACGATAGCCGTGGAGCCACTTCCTTGGTGATACACAGCGTACCGTTCCTCCGACGTCGATGCCGTGGTTCGCAGTGACGCAATCGAATCAACGACCACTGGGAGATCAAAGAGAGCCGACACCAAGATCTCGTCCTCATTTCGATACACACCGTCCCTGGTGATGGGATTCACCTGGAGAACGCGAGGCATGTCCGTGTTTACCACGATGTTTGCAGTAAAGCTCAGACTTCCCCTCGCTCCAGGTGCTGCCAATGTGAGCTTTGCGTCTGAGAATGATGTCGTCGATAATCGCTTGATCGTGCCGCCATTCAGTTGCAGCGCTGAGGTCGAGGTGTAGGCCAAGTCCACGGCGCTGTCGCCCACTTGCACATCATACGTGAAGATCAAGTTCCTTGTAGTACTCCCGCTTGTATACTTTGCTGGCCGGAATCCTGGGGACATGATCGCGATGCTAGGTCGCCCATCCACGGTGGGGTCAACCACTCTGCCTACGTAATCTTCGACCATCGTGACTGCATCATCATCGACTGACGCGAGCATGTAGATTTGACCATCTATCAGGAACTGGAGCCCTTGGCTCTTCGCTGTTGATAGCCCGTGGTCCACCGCTGGGAAAACGACAGTCTTCGGAGACGACGATGTTGGTGCGACTTCGACAAACGACCCTGGGAAGATGTCAACGCTGCCCGTGGATAGCAAGAGTTGTGGAGTGCCAGTGACGACGACAGGTGCATCGAAGGAGACTTGGATCTGAATTGTATCCCCTCCAGTGTAGGTCCCATCCGGAGTCAATGCCGTCACGCCCGTGATCTTAGGGTCGGTCGTGTCGATCACGATGTTCTTGGTGAACGATAGGCTGCCTCGTTCTCCATTCACTGGCAACGTCAGGATCGCATCCGTGGTCGGTGTCGTTGATCTTCTCTTGATACTCCCACCGTTCAAATGAAGCGCAGTCGTTCCCGCGTACGTCAGATCTGGAGACGTGTCCCTGGCTTGGACGGTGTACTGGAACTCGACGATGTTGTCCTGCGCACCAGTGACACGTGTGAATGGGATGATGCGATCGACTTGGCCAGTCTCGAGTACCAGCGTTGGCAGACCTGTCGCGACCACAGGGAGAGAGAAGTGGACGTGGATCAGCAGCTCCTCACCAATGCCGAAGATGCCGTCTGCATGCGGAGACGTGATGCTGGTCACGACAGGTCGACTCCCGTTGATCCGGATGGCGTTGTTCACTGAGAGGCTGCTTCCCATGCCGCGTTCCCAGTCTCCTGGCGTCCGAGGCGGTGGCAGCGTCGTGTCCGCAGCGATGGTAGAGCCACCGTTCAGTATCTTGATCTCATACCCGGAGGCGATGAGGCTCTGTGTCAACGAATCACTGTTTACATAGTCAAGTACCGTCGTATTGTCTCCCGTTCGAACAGTATACGCGAACTGGAGAGTGCGCGCGTCCGACTTGCCAACGTACGAGGCCTGGCGATCGAGAACCAGCCTGCCCTTTTGAATCTCCCACGCCGTTGTCGTGAGCTGCGGGCTTAGCCGCACGTGTCCAAGTGTTATGCCATCTCCATGGTGATTACTCATATCCGCTGTCAGCTCAGGTAGGTCGCCGTCGACGCCGTCAATGTTGACAGACTCAAACGTCACTGTGATGTTGTTCCCGTGGAAGGTGCACGCGGAGCCGTCCGTCTGTAGATACTTGACGATCACGCGGTTCAGCTTGGTCATGCGCTGCAGGTAGGCTGCAAACATCTTTTCTGGTGCGTCCCACGGGATGTTGACGACACGCTGTCCATCGAAACCGACCGCGAACTTGCCGGTCGTGCCTTGGCACCGCAGCCGCTGCACCTCGCGTACATGGCATTGGGAGTCGTGGCAACCGGTGGCCAGCGTTAACGTTGGTGAGCCCACGACGTCGACAGCACTCGTGAACTCTACAAAGATGTCGATCGATTCGCCGACGCCGACCAGGCCACCCGGATGACTGGAGTATACTCTGGTCACTTTGGCTGGAGCCTGGCTGTCCACGATGATTTTCTCGTGTGGCACGTCGATGTTGAGCAGTAGCTCACCGCCGTCGGGTATGTACACGTTCGCGTCAAGACGAATGTCCTGCAGGCGCAAGGTCAGCACACCTCTGTGTTGTGTCGGTCTGGAGTACTCTATTGGACTACCTTTTGTGAGTTCTTGTTCACCATGGTGAGTATGTCGCCCGCCTGCGGTACTGGCTCGATGGCATGGCTGATGCATAGCGTAGTCCATAGTGCAACTAATGCCCAGCGGAACGAGTTCATTCGCGAGCGCGGCCGTGCCGCAGCGGCGCGGCTCATTCCATTCGATCGATTGGATACACGCCTGTTCAGCTCGTCATACTACCCTCTCGCAACCTTCGTGCAACATTACTATGACCGTAAATCAGTATGTTTTGTGCTCATATCAGTACATACCACCCAAAACTCAGAGTTGCCAAAATAAGGTATACTGCCATCCATCTTGAAGAGACACAACCCATCGATAAATGGCATCGTCACCTGTGCACAGCAAGGTCAAAGTCGCTGCGACGCGCGGCAGTGAGCTCTTGCGCACTGTCGGCTCGGTTGACCCGCGTGTTGCGGAGGGATATAAGCAGGATGCAGGCGCGCTTCCGTCCACGCAGGAGCTCGAGCAGTTGCTCGAGTTGGAGAAGCGCAAGAGCATCACGGACCCTTACCAATGCTTCCTCTTCGACGTGCAAGCCATGTACAAGCGCGGCAATTTCAAGGGCAAGCAAGGCGAGATCATCTTACAGCGCATACGCGCACTTGGTGAGAGTGGAGAGAAGGTGCTTGACCTGGGCGGCTTCAGCGTGCGCGACGACTTCGCGCTGCTCATGGTCGACTTCCTTCGCTCCAAGTCATGCCGGCTGACGGCACTGAACTTGTCGCGCACACAGATCGGCATTGAAGGTGCCACTGCCGTCGCGCGAGCAGTCAATAGCACACTGGAATTGCTGCTGTTTTCTGAGTCGCCGATTCCAATTGCTTCGTTCCGAAAGGCCGTGCAGACCACCAGCCTCGGAGAGCTGTCGGGCAAGGCGTACACGCATCTCGATGCAGTCGTGATCGGTACACTGGTGGAGCGTGAGAGCCGAAAGATGGAGAAACTGGACGTGTCCGATAATCGTCTCACTGGGAACCACTCCAATGTGTTTCACGGAGTCGCGATCCTCCTGGCCGGCCTGACGAAGTGTCCAAGGCTGCGGGAACTCAAGTGAGTCGTCTAGATGTGAGTGTCGTCTAGATGCATACTCACTGCGCGACTCCAGCTTCCATGCTATAGATCTACGTGCAGAGGGGCTTACAGAGTTGGCGTACAACATCGCAAGCTTGCGCGCCCTGGAGAGGCTCGACTTGAGCAGCAACTCCATCACACTCAATAGCTTTGGCGATCGAAACCTCGCTGGCGTCGAGGCGTTTTGCAATGCGTTGTGGGAAGCTCCGAAACTCAAGGATCTCAGGTAAGTACGCACTGGAGAGCGAGTGTGGAATGATGTGACTAAACTGCGTGCACGGCAGCCTGGGGGCGAATGGCTTGGACTACGTCGCTTGTACTTCGATTGCGACCATGCTAACAGTAAACCAAAAGCTGCGATGCCTTGACCTATCAGGGAACCCGATTGCCGAGGCTGGTGCCGCTCAGCTCGCCGTCGGTATCAAGATGACAGCCACTCTCGAAGAGCTCGAGTACGTCGTATGCATGCCGCTCGCTTGTCGAAGGTTTCACTGAGCTGCTCTGTTCGTCCAGCATCAGCTCGTGTGACCTCACGTGTGGCGCTCTCCACGAAGTATCGCAGGTGCTCCACAAGTTCAACCGCACCCTCGAGATCCTTCACCTTCGCGACAACCCAGGCATTCGATCGCGCGGCTACAAGAACCTCATCGGCTGCCTGTCGGTGAATCCAGTACTGCGCACGGTGGACGCCAACCCTCCCGCAAAGTACGACACACTCGCGACCAAGATCCACGGTTTGATGAGCGTGAACGCATCGCTTGTGGCACTACGTCGGGGCTTCAAAGCGTTCGATTTTGAATCGCTCTCGGAGGTTCTTCGGACCAACTTCATTGAGAAACTGGAGGCGATGAGCGAAGCTGAGCTCCAGCGACTCTACGGCATGCAGGTGATTGAAAGCGTCGAGATAGGCAGGCTGGAAGGCCTCGAGCAAGCAGTGTCGTCCCTTCGGTATTATTCCGAAAAGCAGCAATACACGCCGTTGAAGAGGCTGCTGTGGGTCCTGGAGTCTGGCACACGTCAAGAGACCATTGCAAAGCGACCAGTGGCCAAAGATCGAGAGAAGTCATCGTCGACACGACGGAAAAAGACCGACGACGTGGACGACAAGCTGGACGACGAGGATATTTGGGACTACCCTCTATGTTAACGGGTTAAGAATAACTAACGGTTGAGTGAGAATGATCACGAGGCACTCAGAAGAAAGCAGTCACCAATGCCTCCACCAGGTGAGTTGTCACGTTTCATGATCTCAACTATGGCAAAAACTGATAGCGGTGCGAAGATATCAAGCCTGGCCCTGTGACGCGTGTGTGCCACGTGTGTGGACGGCAGTATGGCCTCTCGTCGTTTGACATCCACCTGAAGCAGTGCAAGAAGCTCTTCTTGGCGCAGGAAGAGCTCAAGCCCAAGCATGAGCGACGGCCAGTGCCCAAGACGCCGCCAGGGCTGGATGGCTCCGGTAGAGGAGGGCGAGGCAGTGATGGCTTTGCGGATGTGGACGGTGACCGACCGACGCGAGAGATGGTGGAAGCAATGAACCGCGCGGCACAGGAGACATATAATGAGCATGGCATGGAAAAGTGTGAGAACTGTGGACGAACCTTTGCTGAAGGTCGGCTCGCGATTCACTTGAAGAGCTGCCGCCCGGGCAACGCGGCGAAGCGCGTTGGCGACGGCGCTGCCGTACACAACAAGAAAGGTAGAGCATCTCGAGCTCTGGACGGTTTAAATCTGCCGTGAGGCTAACGGTGTCGATGAGACAGAGGTGGAGGATGACTACGGCTCGAGTTCACCTCAAAAGAAGGTGAGTGGTCGGCACACAGACATTCCACAGTGGCCCCATTCTCTTATCTATGCTGTCTTGATCTAGATCGCACCCCGTCCTCCACTGAACGAGCCGAAGCAAAGCCAAGAAGCACCATCATCTGGCCCAAGTTCTCGTCCATTGACTGGCAGCCTTGCGAGCAATCGGCGGCGGGACCCAGCAAACAACGAGAAGTCTCGAGACAACCTCCAGTCGCCGTTGGCGTCCACGGAAATCGACGTGAACACTCTGAAGAAAGAGGTCGCCAAAGACCCTAGCGTGATCGCAGTCATCAAGGCAAAGCTAGACCGATGGGAACAAACGACGGTGACAACTTTGCAGGAGATTCGTGATCTCAAAGAATTGTTTGCTCAACTCTCGTAACCGGCCACGGCATGAGGCTCTCTCTGTCTGTCTCTCTGTCTCTCTCTCCCTCACAGCAAGAGCGACGATCCACTGGCGACTGTGCTCCACACTTTGAGTCGTTTGTCGTACGAGACGCTCAGCACATAAGCGTGACCACGTCCTTCGCCCTCGGCAGATACGGCAAGGCCACGCACTACCTGGTCGTGGGCCCTGATGTGCTCAACGACGCGCTCCGACGCGACGCACCACACAAAGAGCGACCCATTGCCTTCAGTGTTGGAAATGACGTACTTCTCGCTTGGGTGCCAGAGCACGCGCGGCTGGCTGTATGGACCAGCCTGGTGGCCGTACAGATTTCGGTACACCACGTTGCGCTTGACTGCGAAGATAAAGTGGCGGTCCTTGTCCGTCGCAGCGAGCAGGTACTTTCCGGTCTTGGGAGACACACGAAGGTCCATGATCGTGTACGAAACGTGCTCGATGCCATCTTGGTTCATGTTGACTCTGTGCCACAATTTTAGTTAGTCAGCCATCCCTCAACAAAACCAATGACTAAATGCAGGTAGCTAGCGCACCGTTCTTTTTCGAATGTCTTGCAGTCCACGTAGTGGACGTAGCAGTCGTCACGTGCAGCGATCACGAGCAGCTCGTTCTGTGTGCCGTCCGTGGCCGGCGGCACAAACACGATGGCCTCCACGATCCCATTAAAGTAGAACGACTTGATCTTGGTCGCCATGTCGGTCGCCGCGTCCTTGTCGAAGCTGTACACATGCACAGTCTTATCACACGACGCGGTGGCAAACAGCTTGCCACAGGAGCTCCACGCAACGCGCATCGCGCCTGGCCGCGTGTGATCTTGAAACTGCGCGACTGTTTCAATACGCCACGTGCCGTCAGAGTCAACCAGTCGCAGCAAGGCGTGCTTCGAGTCCATGAACGTCGCCACGAAATACTCTGCCAGCACTGGCTGCGGGTTAAATGCGACGTCCAGCACTGGTCCACTCGCTGGATACTCGCACAGCTTCCGCTGGCGCTTCCAGTCGTGGACCATGATGTATTTATCCACGCCCCCGGTCACTGCGACCTGGGGCTTGTCCATGGGCGACGCGACGCTGAGGAGATTGCCCATTGTGTGTACGTTCTCCATCACGACCTCCTCGCTCATCTGGACACCGTCGCCCGGAAGCAGCAGGTCATCAGGGATCTGGCTCAACGTCACGTCCGTGGGCGTGGTCAACGTGGGCGTGATTCGTTCGAAAGTGGCCTGATTCTCGAGCAACAAATGGTTGGCCTCCGCGAGCGTCTCGAGTTCATCGATAAGCGATTGGATCTTGGTAGAGTTTGTGGCCTTGAGCTCGTCGTACTTGGCCTGCAGCGCGGCGAGTTGCGCGCGCAGCGCAGCGTTCTCCGTCTCCAGGGTTTCCACACGGTTCGCCATTTTTGACAAGTTCGATCTTGTGAACAAAGACAAACGGCACGAACTGAAATATACCGGTATTGAAAGGTAATTTACGATACGTCATCCGGCTCCATACCGGTATTTGAGTTTTGTGTCACCCACGGAAACCGGTATTTTGTGTCCCTTGGTGCATGAAGAGGCACACGAGAGTGACGTCCCGCCAACGGCTATTGCCAGTCGAGCGCGAGCGCGACATCGCCATCGAGGAAGCAGCACTCGCCTGCTACGAACTCAATCATGCACGGAAGGAGTTGGAAACATTGCGACGAGAAAAGCAGCAATGGGAGGCTGGTCATGACGCTTGGTCCCAACGGCAGCAGCAGTTCATGTGGCATGTCGGCGCCATGGCGGAAGCCCTGTGGCATGCCATACACTGCGCGCTCCATGATGGAGCAACTCCATTCGCTGTCGAAGATGCTCGACTGCTCGCACTAGAGTCTGTCGAACAGCTCGTGGTCAAGAGCGACGCTCAGCTATACGAAGAAATGCACGAGCTGTACGCCAAGATTGCTCGAAAGGAGGCCCAGCAGACCGTACTTACCGACAAGATACACGATCTCACGAGGATAAACGATGATCTGAGTCCACAACAACAGCCGCCACCAGAGGTCTATGCTGCCGGTGAAGGCGAGGACGACCCAGGTCTCACCAAGGTGTTTCTTGAGCACACAGACGAAGTGTCCTCTGATCGCCAAGCACCAACGTCGTACTCCGAGGACGTCGCAATGCTTCAGGCACAACTCGCGATGTACATTCAATTTGCAAAGCGGCACAGGGTACAGCCATCAGCATGCGTTGAGCCCGGTGGTCAGCAGATACGGTAGTTAGGACGCGTGGCAGGCAGGTGTCTATTTCTTTTTGGATTTCTTGGGACTTCTATCTCCGGGTGCCTTCTTCGTCTTGCTCTTTTCGCCTTTCGCTTGGCCCTTCTTGGTCTTCTTTTTCTTCTTCTTGGAAGATTTGCTGGACTTGGTTTTTCCCACCAAGAGTGGATGGGAGATCAACCGACAGCCAGGCAGCGGCAAGTTCTGGGCACACTCGAGCGCCGATCGGTCTTCAGGCAACACCAGCCCACGCTCCAAGACATCAGTCGTGAGCTTGAGGTTGTGACGCTCAAAGAGGATTTGAATGCGTTCTACTTCCTGCATCTGCTCGACCCGGAGATCACTCATTAGGCGCCCTGAACTCGTGCTGGTCAGCAGGCTTTCTCCCGGTGTTTGGTTGGTTCGCTTCACACCAGGCGGAGCTGATGACGGTCCTGCCCGTCCATTGGGACCACCAGCATCGTGCTGGTTACTAAGCGCCTTCGATGACGCAACCTGTAGTACATGTTACTCAGTGTGTGTCATGACAAGTCCTCCCACAGTGCAGCACGTACGTTCTTGCCTGCAGACTTGTCAGGTGGGAGTGTGGTCGGTAGCGGGGGCCTTCGGCTGGCTGCCACCTGATGCAGATGCCGGTACTCTGGGTCAAGTGGTGCACACTGAGGAGGCAGCGTCCCTCGTGGAAAGAGCTGATGGCATCACACGTTACGTTAGAGGCTTCTTTGGCCAGGTGCCAGCACCATGAGAACCACACTCACCTTCCGGTTAATCGCCGGCGTCGAAACGACCCGTGTAAGCGGCTGGTTGTTTCGTTGTTGAGCTTGAGTCACGGGCAGGAATGGCTGAAATTTGAAGTCTTGTCGCGTCTCCACCACGCGTTCCGAACACTTGAGTGCCGTGGGGAAGTGCACTTCAACTCGTTCGTCCTTGTGGGCGTCGTCTGCGCAGGGAGATTCGTCACTACCAGGAAGTGACTCGGACGATCTCCCTCCATACGATCGGCCCTCAGCTCGCGCAGCAGCCTCATCGAGTAGCTGGAGTTTACCTGACGAGGAGGATGAAAGCGGCGTACTCGGAGTCGACTTGCTCGTCTTGGATGAGAATGATTGAGGGGTCCCGCCGCTGCGTTTGCCCTGGGGCGTGAAGTTTGCTGGTAGGTGATTCCGGAAATGCATACCACCGGACCCCAACGGGGTGCCTGGGCCATTGCCGGCGGTCTCTTTCTTGACAACAACCACGTGATCTCCTCGTGACCGACTCGAGGTGGCCGGTACGTCTATCTCAGGATCAGGTGCACCTTTAGAACCACTCTCTTCGTCCCGGGCTTCGTTTCGTGTGTGGACTGCGGCTGGCGTGGACTGCTGGAGGGTGACCCACTCTTGCTTCTTGCGCTCCAAGTGGCCCCGTTGAGGCTGGTTCAAAGCCTCGTACTGCTCTTCGACGTACTTATCAAGCCCTGCGGCAAGCTGCATCGCTTCCTGCTTGCGGAGGTACTCGCTCTCATCGCGACTGCGGTTCATCGACCACGAATGGAGCTTGCTGCGCACCTCCTGCTCCTTGGTCTTCTCTAACTCTTGGTGTCGTTGTTGCTCGAGCCACATTTGATTCATGGCAAACTACAGGGAACAACAATGCGACGGGGTAAGCTCGATATGATGCAGCCACAGGCAGGCAGAATGAACAAGGATACAGTACCTCCGCGTCTGTCTCAGGCTCGTACGCGGTGAACGTTGCTTTGATCTTAGCGTGGCGTTCACGTTTTTCATACTCACTTGGCTCAAGGATATCGTCGTTTCGGTCATCATGAACCTCGGGCCCAAGGGCACTACTGAGGTGGGGATCCTCCTCAGCGATCTCAACACCACGTGACCGGAGTTGAGCAACACGGCGGATATGAGAAGCCCGTAGGTTCGGCATCTTGTACTTCTCGAGCTTGTGTTGCACGGCGGCCTGGAGCATCACATCAAGGTTTGCGTGCGGGAGTGTGTCCTCGCTCGAAGATTTGGTCATGGCGTTCGCCGCCTCTGGCTGTGTATGAAATTGCTGTGTCTTCTTCGGGGACTGTGGAGGTGGAGGTCGCAAGCAATCGTGAAACCTTGGTCAGGAGCGATCACAAAGCTACGAGACCTACCATCCGAGGCGGAAGGATTGGAGTAGATGATGACCCGATGATTCCGCTTGCTGCACTACTTGTCTCCTCAAACCACTCAAGCACACGCTCCAGGCATACCGTCTGCACCTGCGGAAGCTATACACCGCCAAACCGAGTCAATAACGAGGCTAGAATACAGCCTCCACCATACACATGCACCCCCATACCTTTGCGCCGTGGCACTCTTGGAGCATCCGAGTGAGTGCGAGGAACCGCATCACTTCTCGCTTGTGGGCGACATCCTTTTCGTGGCCGGTCGGCTCGTGCAAGCGCAAGAATTTGACCAACCGGTTGAAGCTAGTCTCGAGATCGGGCGGCACACCAAGGACATCCTTTGTTGGGAGTACAAGCGACTGCCTTGAGCTGTCACTTAAGATCTCTGAAGCAAAATGGAGTTTGTTTTGTGGTCCCGAAGGTGCCGTGCTCGATACGTGGGGACATACCTTGCACACTGAGCCGTTGAAGAGCTTGCGGAATCAACCGCTGCCCGAACACCTCGCTGGACACGGAATATGAGACGGGAAGTCACGTTGATGCACAGTATGCGTCAATGCAACTTACATGAGCTCGTCCACTTTCTCGAGCGCCGAGGTTGCTGTCATCTTGACGGCGTTCAGTGAACCTCGTCAGACAGTGAGACTCAAGTCCACGCGCTGAACGGTCCACCAGCTTTTCCTTGTTCGAGTGCGCCGGAGCTTGCTGCAAAATCGTACTGGATTCAAATGCCAACACTCACTCCTGACTTGCTGCTGCGTATATTTAGAGTACGCAAGTTTAGATGACCCGGGGATCACACATACTTGCCCCTAGCGGCCCACATTGCTCACGCCAAACTCATCGAACACGAGACTGTGAGTGTCCACGTCCTTCTCCAGATTCAAAGGAGATGGATGGAGCAGCTTCACGGTGGATGCTTTGGCCAAATGCTTGTGGTCGTCACGGGACCGGAAGCTGCCAGATCGACTCACTGTGGCAGCACCTCCTGCGCTCTCAGTCATTCGTCGATGGCCATGTGATGCCGTCGGGCTGCTCCCACCATTGTTTGCACGCCTGAATGCTGGCACACGGATGCGGCCTTCTTCAAAGGCCTGCAGCAAGCGTCGCATACACTCGCTTTTTGCAAGCTGTATTGGAGTTCGGCCTCGGTGGTTCTTCGCCCGTACGGCACGCTGCGCACATTCGACATGCTTGGGGTCAGGGCGGTGAATGTGAGCCCCCAAGAGCGTGAGAACTGCCTCGTAATGGTTGGATCGGACAGCCCTACGAGTATTCCTACGGTTCAGTAACGCTTCCTTAACATGCGGGGGAATGGATGGATCGTACCAATGCAGTGGAGTATCGCCTGCTCGATCCACCGTATTCTGCTGGAGCCCACGGCTTATCAACAGTCGAATCTACAGGACCAAATCACGATTCAGATCCTGGATCAGTCAGCGTCCTGAACGTGCGAGCGCTCACAATTTCACCGTGCCCTCGCCGCGCTGCATCGTGGAGAAGCGTGAACTGGTTGTAGTAGCTATCGACGGCATGAACATCGGCTCCTTCGTCGAGGAAGTACTGAACCAGTTCCGCGTGCCCCGCCCAACACGCGATCTGAACGAGTGACTCGCCTCGGTTCGAGCAAGCCGTGCGGACGACGAAGTCGTACCCATTCTGCCGTGCCTTTTGCATTTCGGCAAACACCATGGTTCGAATGATGTCAACCGAATGGCCAGCTCGCACAGCTTCCCAGATTGATAACTTGACACGGTTTCGCCGCTCTTGATCTGCCTGATGGATTCTTTCCAGTCTCTCCTTCTCTTCCCGCTTGCTTTCTTCCTGCAGTTGTTTCGCTTCTTGTGCTCCTTGCTCGTCTTCAACTCTCTTTACGAGGCCCTGACGCCATTTCTGCCGACAGAGCTCGAGAAACGCGGCGTAGGACTCACGATCGCTTGCTGCTTTCCTCAGTGCTCGTTCGTACTTGCTCGTCAGCTGGTCCTCCCGCTCCATCTCTGTGGCTTCTTGTTTCTCGATGAGACTCTGCCTGTAGACTGCGAGGAGCGACCGCTTGTGAGCAATCGCCTGCTCCAATCGTGCCATACTGTTGATGACCGCTTGAACCTCAGGATGCCATGAGCCGAAGTTCTTGCCTTGTGAGCTTGTCTTCTCTGTTGTGAAGTCTGTGAGCCCCGTGGCTTTGCGTAGCGCCTTGGAGACAAGCCCAGCTAGTGTGTCCAGCTCGTCGACCCGGAGAACCTTGCGAACCTTGCACTCAGTGATCTCGAACACGTCGCTCTGCATGCATGTTTTGAGCTGCTGGAATGCGTCGTTCACACGAGTGACATCGACGTCGACAAAGTACGAGTCGAGCTGCAGAATATTGCGAAGTAGAGCGAGGCATTCGCTTCTGGTGGACGCCAATTCGTCGTGAAACTTTTGAGCCGTGGTGAGTTTCTCTGCGCCCTTGGATTCGATCTGCTGGACCAGCGCAGCGTGGTGGTAATGGTCAAGCACGCGATCACGAATGCGGCTCGCCGAGACCTGCCACGTCGACACACTCTCCACGAGATGTGAGTGCGCGGTGGTCGCTGACAAGCTTTCATTTCTTGCATCAAGTGCGCCCTGAATCTCGTCAACTGCGTGCATGAGGTCCTTGAGTTTCTGCTCGATGACCGCGGCGCCGGTGAGGTCCCGCACGGCCTGCTTCTTGGTTTCGACTGCTTTCGAGGCGACGTTCTTCCTGAAGACCGACTGGATCTTGGTCGCGGCGCCACCTTGGCGATCGCTCTCGGCAAAGACGTCGTCGTGGCCGCTTGGTTTCTCCCACATGACCTCGCCTGTGCTGAGATTGTGGTAGTAGTACACCTGTGTGCGTGGATCGAAATGCTGTCGCCACACTCGACTGGTAGGTGGATCCGAACGATTGATGGACAATGGCGTTGGGTTCATATTCTTGACTCGATCTCGAGCCTTTTTCGATCGAAAGATGCTCTGGATCTTGACGGCGCCGTCCATCTTGCCGTCCCGTGTGCCCTCGGTGAACCCATCTGGCTGGTCCCAGTGTGACTCCCCCGTCACCGTGTTATAGTAATAGACACGGCTGGAAGTCGGATCAAATTGTGAAACCCACGTAGCAGCAGCGCATGACTCAATACTTTCCTCTGACAGCGGGCTTGCTCGTACCTCGTCTGTAGCCTCTGCCACGCTCCCCTCCGTATCACAATCAGTCGCCGCCATGAAACCTATGGGTACTTCCCACGAGCATTCGCCAGTCCGCGCGTCAACAAAGTAGTACGATCCAGAGGCTTCATCCCATTGCCTTGTCCACGCAGCAGGCTCTTCGATCTGTACCCTCGCGTCCTGCTCGATGCGCGGCGATTGGCGCTCATCCACCGCCGATGTTGCCTCCATTTCGGCTGTTGACGTTGAAGCCATTTCTCAGGGCAACAGGCGCGGTTCACAGTGGTACCGAACCGGTTAACCGGACCGGTTAATCTGGAGGAACAGCAGGTGACGCGAAGGTAGCACACTTTCCAGCCAATTGCATGGGCTTGGTCAGTATACTTGGTATTTGTATGTAGCCGCCTATACTAGGCATTTGTATACTTCGAAGCGCTGGCAGCCAAGGAGCCATTCATTTCGTTGCTCCGGTCACCAATCTCGGTCAGTGTCGGGCTCCATTCGCATTCGCTTATCGCTAAGTCAATATGGTAAGATGGCTCATCTCGTTCGTAAAATGGGCGGTGCATGGAGGGGAGTGACAGCGCGCGAGCACGAGGGAGTGACGCGACGATAGAGCAGCATGAACGAGCGATTTCCGGCGCGTCTCGAGTCGTAGCAGTCGCGTCGAGCTCTCTACAATGCGACGAACTTACTTTCGAGCAGATCTCCGACAGGTTGACAAGAATCGGCGTGTCATTCCCAATGTTCGACAATGCGATAGCCTTTTACAATATCGATCAGCGATCCAGTGCCTGCGTACATCCGCGTCGTTCTCGTGACGCATGGCTGAGCGAGAACGAGTATAGAACACAGAGCGGCCGTCAGTTTCCAGCCCGCGTCCCTCCTTTCGTGACCGTGTCGACTGCACCCCCCACTCCACCCCACCTCCCACGACCATGGCTTCTTCTACGTGCATTATTACTGACGTCGCGTTTTACTCGTGCTACAGCCATCTCGTTTCTCGAAGAACCGCAAGAAGCGTGGACACGTCAGCGCCGGCCACGGCCGTATCGGCAAGCACCGCAAGCATCCTGGTGGTCGCGGTAACGCCGGTGGTCAGCACCACCACCGTATCCTCTTCGATAAGTTCCACCCGGGTTACTTCGGTAAGGTCGGTATGCGCCAGTTCCACATGCTGCCCAACCGCGACCACTGCCCGACCGTGAACATCGAGCGCCTCTGGTCGCTTGTGTCGGACAAGACCAAGGAGCAGGCCGAGAAGAACACGGACGGCAAGGCCCCAATCATCGATGTGACCAAGGCTGTAAGTGTTGTTGTATCTCCAATGCCGTCCCCTTCCTGTGCAGTGTGCTGATGGATTTTTGCTTGTTGGTTCAATAGGGTTACTTCAAGGTCCTCGGCAAGGGCCGTCTCCCAGAGATCCCAGTGATCGTCAAGGCGAAGTTCTTCAGCCAGGAGGCCGAGAAGAAGATCAAGGCTGCCGGCGGTGCCTGCCTCTTGACTGCTTAAGCGTTAACAGCGTTGAGGTATTGATCGAGCGTTGCGAACTCTGCTGAATGACAAATAAAGCTGGCGATGGCATACACTGTCGAGGCAGAACTCATATGGGGCACAAATGCACGCGCTTCAGTGGCCGTGAAACCGTGTTTCAAGTGTTGGTGTTTCATTGATTCTTGGACGGTAGTACTCATGATCTGAAGAATACTACTAGTAGTGCAGTAGATCGAGCAGGCACGAGGCGTGCGAGTTAGATGCCACCAATGAATTGGCATTTGCTTCGACACCAGGAACGAAGTGGCTTGTTCGAACGTTGACGTGTCCCTCTCTTGAGGTCGTGAACAACACACATCGTGTTGTGTGTCCATTCTGCGTCGTCGAGAATGTGAGCAGCTCCCACGGTCGCTCGGTACAATCGCTCACGTCCAGCCAAACCATCTTGACGTCCTGTGCTCTTGTAGCCGTGGCAAAGCAAACATCGAAGCACCGCCGATCTTGCCCAAGACGAGCGAGTGGCTCAACTCCTGCCTGCTCATCTGGCAGCAGTCCATGAGCAGAATCTTTAGATGTTTCGTGCTCGAGTTGTTGCAGCAGCTGGATGAACCACCGGTGCAGTGTTGATAGGGAGTTCACTTCGAGCTGTGCCTCGAGAAATCCTGTACGTGGGTACACGGAATGAGCCGATGTGTGAGTCAAGGCATTATGCAAAAGCCGCGACCTGTTTGCGTTGTGATGGCCTTGAGATCCTCTAACGTCAATGGCATAAGCTCCTCTCGAACCGACCTAATCAAACAGCAGTCGTTGTTGATGTTAACGCTCAGTCGCATATTGGCTGGCACTTCGTATCTCACATACACTTCATTCCTGGAGCTCGCAATGCGTTGCGCGGTGCTCAGAAGTTCTTCGCGTCGGCGCTTAGCGCGAACAGCGAGCTGCTCGTCAACTCTTGCCCCGAGATCAACCATTTTTGTCAACTCACCTCCATTACTGCATACGTCTCCTCCAAATCAGCATTGATTGTATTGGTTAACAGAGGCTTCCTTTGTTATTGGGTAAGTGTCTCCATCTCAAGTGACTGGAGTCGCACAAATGATGAGTTGCACACCAGCTCGGACGCTCCGACACCTCGTTCGCAGTCGGCTCGGCGCCAGCGCGGCTGCTGATCTCGCTCAGCACGTGAACCGAACCCGACGCAATTCATCCAACCGCGTATATAGCACAAGCGTGCCCGTAGAAATCGCTGCGGTGCGTGAACACTCGCCTACCCTATCGCATCACGACAGGATCTCAGTGTCGCTCCTTTTCGCATCTGCAGAGTCCGGCGCTGAAGCCGCTCATGCGTTCCATCCACAGTGATCTCCAAGTACTCGAAGTTCGTTCAGCGTTTGCTACGTTGTTCACAGCGATGTTGTACTGATTGGACTGGTCATTGATTTATAACACAGCAACTCTTTGCGCTACTCACGGCCGATTCTCCATTGGGCGAACAATTAACAAGCGCAGTCGAGCGACTCGAGCGCTGCCATGACGCGCGTAGCTGCATCTTCGTCACGGGCATCGGCAAGTCGGGTATCGTAGCCCGCCGTCTGGCATCTACCTTGGCATCTATTTCCATTCGAAGCCAGGTGAGTTCAAGACCCACAGCTTCTGCCTAGCATGGTGTGGATGAGATTCTAACGCGGTATGTGTTAGTGGATTCATGGAGGCGAATGGGTGCATGGTGATCTTGGAAGTCTTCAGCCTGGCGACGTGGTAAGCTGGTGATGACCACAGATACTGAAGAAATGAAGCAGCTCACCCCGCGCAGGTCGTCATCTTTTCCCACAGTGGCAACACATCCGAGCTCACTGCACTGCCAGCAATCATCTCGAAGCGCCAGTGCGACACAATTGCGATCGTCGGTCATGACGACAGCCACCTCGCTCGCGACTGTTCATTGGTGTGTATTCATTTGGCCTGCTTCATGTCCTCAGCCACACTCTCACCAGTGTCATGAAAAGGCTGTGGCCGTGCCAGCTCTAGACGATTCAAGCTGCCCCGTTCCATCTCGTAGCATCATTGCACAGGTGCGCAATAAAAAGACAACCAAAGCTCGATCACTCCATGGTATCGGTAGCTCATTCTGCGGTGACTGCAGGAGGCAATCAGCAACGCCATCATCGAGTACCTTGTCGATACCATCGATAACCGAGCCACCGAGTTCCAAGCAAATCACCCTGGCGGTTCGATTGGCGATCGCTTTGCGCGACCTTGATCTGTATTCCATCCACCAACTGATAGAGGCACTCAGTACATACCAGACACGCCATACTCTTCTGAAACGCCTCGCTGTCACTCGCTATTTTCGACCAGGTGATGACTCGCAAGCTTCTTCATACTCGCTCTCTGCCCTACATCCATCGGCTGCAACATGAAGCGTGACCGACCTTCGACTGCCGCTGCTGCCACCACAGCGACGCCAGACTCCGATCTGTTTCGGATGCTGCTGCCCAACGCGCACACGCACATCCCCAAGGGGAAGGCTCGCATGTGGGACAGCCACTTCCAACAGCAGCAAGTACAGATACAGCAGCACCAACAACCGAGCAAACCAGCCACGCCCAGCCGCCCACACACCTCCAGAGGTCGTGGATCCAACCGCACGCAACTGCCGCTGTCACCGCGGTACGTGCTCACGCCCCCCTCACCAAGACCAAACATACCTCGACCCGTCAACTACGATACTCCCGCCAAGTCATCATCACCTCGAGTTCCTTCACGCGTGCATGACCCCACCGTTGGTCCTAGCGACGACTGGACGCTGCCACCATCAGAATATGCGCATGAACAGCCTGACGCCGCAGAACTCCCGTTGGATGTCAATGCACGTGGGCATGTGGAAATGAAAGCCTGCATGCTGGCGTACATGCATCGTATCGACGTAGACACACTGCAGCAAGTACGAGACAAAGCAATGCACGAGATTGGCGCGATTAAAGCCAAGCAGATCCTTGCGCGTGGTGGTGTCTTGGACGACGGCAGCTTGCTCGAGACCACGAAGCGCAAGACGTCGTTTTTGCTGCGCCACTTCTTCGCTCTTGGTGACACGGACACATCCGCGTACGTATTGAGGTTCTTTCGAGCGGGCTTGCCTCACCGTTGGTACTCACTCATACACCCCACTATTGCAGGCTCTTGTCCAAGCAGGAAGTACTGATGCACGACGTGATCGATGAGTGGGTCTGTCGTGAACACGCAACGTCCGACGAAGTCGCGAACCTGTGGAAATCGATCACCAAACACATCGAACACTCCTACGTCCTAAGACGGCACCTCGTCGCCAAGGCCGACCCGGATCCGTTATCCATTGCTATCGCCCTCGACTGTCTCCGAAAGTTACCTACAAAGCTACCAGACTATCGCCGCATGCTGGATGTGATTATCGCTTTGATTGACCGGGGGCTTCACTGTTCATACAGTAGTGAAGACGCTGTGAGCGATCCACTGACACGGCGGCGCTTCTACTTCGAGAAGTGCCAGCATCTTCGTGAGGCACTCGAGCGTGAGGCTGAAGAACGGAGAGCCAGGCTCGCAGCTGAAGCACAGAATGGAGTCAATCGGTCCAAGACTCCACTGCAACAGATCCGTGCACTATTGGCCACAGTGAACGCTGAGATTGCCACAGGACAAGTCCAACAGCAGGAGCGAGAGGCGTTGTTCACGGCGGTCTTCCAGTCCAATGCGGATGCTCTCATCCAGACGGCCATCCTGGAATCGCTTCGCTATTGCTATGATAAGGACGTAGGTAGAGATGTAGCCAGGAGGTACCTGCTCGACACGATGGTGCCCCTACTGGTTGAGGCAGACGCCCGGTACCTTCTCACTCAGCTGACAGACCACCAGTTGGGTGCCTTCCAGTCATTCTTTCGAGAGAGCTTTGACGCGATGGACAAGCTTTTGATGGGCAACGAGCCTGCGGGTGTTCCACAGGCGACCTCGACAGGAGAGCCTCCCACAAGCTCGTCATCAACCGCGACACCAACAGCTCTGTTCCGCGAACTCATTGAGCGCCATCCAAGCGAGTTCGCTGCCGTGCTTTGGGGATCTCCCTACCTGACTGCGCACGTCTTCCAGGTACGTGAAGCACCCACCAGGATTGTTGTCAGTGTTCTCATCGATGTTGACGCGGCATTGCAGGAATCACATCATATGATCGCACGTGTGCTTGAGCAAAACATCGTGCTCATCTCCCAAGCGCTACACCAGCGACCTGACGTGCTTCTCACTCTGTTCAACCACACTCTGTGTGATAACACGGTAAGGTGGAAAGGATCTGAGTATTCGATTGATTCATTGCCCACGGCTGAATCTCAATGCAGGCAGTGATGGAAGAGTTCTTGCTCAGTCACCCGAAAGTCTTCAGTGACGTGCTGCTAAACCGTCCTGCTGCCGTCGCTGCTGCTGTCAAGGCTCACCCATCGATCCTAGCAGACCTCCTCCAAGCCAGTCATTTGACCCTCGCATGCGTGCTGCAGTCCATGCCGGAGCTACTCTGTCACCTCTTCAAGTCCAGTCCGGAGCTGCTGGCTCAGACCATCCGAGAAGACCTCACGATTCTGCCACTAGCATTTTCGATTGTCCCACAGAGTCTGAGTGACGCGCTCGAGCGCCACCCAGAGTACTTTGTCGACGTGGCCCATCGCAAACCAACACTGGTGTCCAAGCTTTTCGCCAAGCACCCAGACTTGTTGCTGGTACTCTACACTTCCACGTCGGTTGATTGACTCGCTTATCACCTACTGATGCCATTGATGGATGGATTGCAGGAACCACTTGAAGCCAACCCGTCCGTGTTCTCCAATTTTCTCGTGTACCATCGCAGGATCCTGCCCGACTTCTCCGACCCCAACTTTGACCCTACATTCTTCCAGTTTGAGCGCAAGCAGTTTGTTGACAGTAGTCAGCAAACCGAGAAGCGACGATGTAAGTACGACGGCCGCCTTCGACTTCGTGAGAAGATCAAGTTCCAAGAGGAGGCACTCGCGTGCGCGATTCGCCAGACCAATACGTCCGTGACAGGTGGTCGCAACAGTGTGGTGAGTGGTCGAGGTACACCAGTGGCTGGAGGTTCTACCAGTGGCCGCATGACGCCCGGTGCTGATCGTAATGCGAGTGCGGTCTCCACTCTATCTCCAGGCCAAGTCATCAGCGAGATCGCCCGCGTATATGTCAAAAAAATCGAGGCAAATGATGCCGACGATTCTATGGGTAGACGACGCCAAGCGCTCACGGATTTTGTGCTTGACTTGTACGTCCAAGAACTTGGGTTCAAAGGCAAAGCGCAGAAGAAAATCGCATTGTTCCTTGCTGGCGCCAAACACGGTGAGCAAGAAAGCCTTCGTATCAAGTGGTTCCTTCGGTTCATGAATGCTGCGACGGCGCCACCAAGTACAGCCACAGTCCATCCCCACGAGTCAGCGTGGTCTTTCCACCCCATGGCAGTCGAGTTCTATCTCGCGGCGTTGAGGTTCCTGGTCGCTGTTCCAGTGAATCAGCTCTTCCCCAAGTTGGACGAGGAGCTACTGCGCCCGTGTCTCGTCGGCTACGCACGCGTGAAACAGTTGCTCGAAGATCCACTGCTTGCACGGATTCTGAAGACGAAAGAACAAAGACAACACCTGCTGGCGAGTATTTGCGAGAAGGAAAACACGATCCATGGTGGTAGCCAGACCAGCGAAGTGTCGTTTCGAGCCAGCTCAGCCACCGTGACGATGCTTCACCTAGAAGATGTGCTCGAGATGGTGGTGTTTGTGTGGGTCCAGCACCAAGACACGTGAGTAGCGCGTCGTTCTTTCCCACTCGATGGAAGTGGCCTCCTAACTCTGAATTTCAATGCAGCATCCGAAGCGAATGGACCCGACAGTTCCAGCTCGTCAACCCGGACGGCAGTGGCGTCATTCGATTCAACAGTACAGTACTGCCTCTGTTGCTTGCTGTAGAAGGCGGCTGATTGCTGATTCCGTTGCAGTGTTCGCTGATCTCATTCACTCCAAGATGCCAGCATTGGACAATCGTGCCATGATGAAGATCTACCGCCAGTGCGAAGAAGAGAACGACCTTGGCGAGGTCTTCCTCGCAGTGGTGCGTTTGACTCAGCTGGCCTTGTTCGATGCAACAACTTGACTGATGGAATTCGATGTCTACTCTACTAGGACGACTTCTCCCTCGCCATGTCCATCCTTCAGGAACAAGCGGTCCTCCGACAGTTAGCTCCCTCGCTGACGATGTCGGTGTCCGCAACGACCACGTGACCAAGCAAAAGCACAAGTCTTGGCAGCGGCACATGATGTAGTCGTCAGACGTGCCCAGATGAGTCGATATTTTTTGCGGTCATCTTGGGTGGGAATGCAGTCAGCTGAAAGCGTGATCCCATTCGAGACGTGTCCCATCGGATTGGCTTCCCGCCAGAGAATGCTGTTTTGGAAAGGACCTCCACTGAATCAAGGAGACTGACGTCGGAGATCGCACTCCTCGAGTAAGTCGGTTAGTCAATGAGCTTGACTTGCAGCTCCAACCATGGCGATGCCACCGTAGGACGAGAAACAACAACAGTTGAGGCACTGACTTACGTAACACATCAATATACTCATACTGATCAGCCGCTTGCAGCGATACACCATGTCCCAGGTTTACGTCTTCACTCTACACGAACGGGTTTCTCGCTCTTGCATTCGTCTTCGTGGTGCGACAATGCGCCGTAGATCATCTCGCACACGTCTCGCATCGATTCGACGTCTAGCTCACCCGATTTCACACTCAATGAACTGTAGTCCATCAGAATGGAGTTCTCACCGCTTCGGTACAACTGCCACTTCATGAAGTCCGTCACAATGCCGTACACGACATACAGACCTTCTAGGTCGGCGACGGCTTCACATCCGATAAGTGCCTGTGTTTTGCCTTGATCGAAGTCGTTCTTCTTTGCTTCCACGATACAAATCTTCGTCTTCCCGCGGGTGAGAACGAACTCGAAATGCCCTTTGGCATGTACTTCCTTGCCGTCAACTGTTTCTTCGACCTCGATTTTCAGATCGTCGAACAAACTGCAAAGCATGATGAGCACGGGCGCGATGAAGTGATAGCGCTTAGCTTCCTTGGATTCGTCGGGGTACCCGTTCATGACTTTCGATGCATATTTCAAGTATCCGACGAGGTACTTGAACTCATCGACGGGGATCGGCTTGCGTGTCTGCTTGTACGTATCATAAGCGAGCACTTTCTTCACCTCACTCCATCTCACGTATGAGTATCCGGTCACTGTTTCATCTTCACCGTTCATCTTGGCCTTCTTATTTCTGTCGAGGATCTCGTTGAGCTCACGCCAGCGCTTCCGACGATTCTCACTGTGACTGCTAGCTGAGGGTGATGCCCTGTCTTCTGTACCGTGACCGAGCGCCTGGGGTGGTTCGACGAACACGTGAATATCTCGATACCCCGGTCGGAAGCTCGCGCCGAAGCAGTCGTCGTCGTTGAGCCGTGCGGTCTCATCTAGTGGCAAGTCTTCGAGCAGAAGTTTCTTGATTTGGTCAGGGATCTCCCCCCTCTTGAGTGCGCGGACAACAGGTTGTTTGGCGTTCAACCACGAGGTGCCATCCTTCGCGAGATAGAGTTTCAGCTGCGCAGCATCGAACGGAAGCACTGTGGGGTGCTCTTTCTTAATGGCTTTTTTCAGTTCTTCAACCGTGCGGCCGAAATCGATGTCCACGGAGAAGACAGCCCCGACACCAACCACAAGGCAGAACAACTTTGCCATGGCGAGTATGTGAAGAAAGACTTTAGTTTTCAAGTTTTGCTGTCTACCAAAAAAAAAAAAAAAAAGAGGTGTTGTCAAAGCAAAAATCACATATCGGGGGCCAGCATTCATTATCGAAGGTTCGGCGAGTAATTCCACTTCAATCTACTGTAGACCTGCCGAGTATTATACTCCCAGCCTGAGTATGTGGCTGATGGAATTCGATGTCTATTCTACTAGGACGACTTCTTATTCACAATGCCCATCCTTCAGGAACAAGCGGTTAGCTCCCCGTAGATAATGTCAGCTTCCGCAACCTCCACGTGACGAAGCAAAAGCTTCAGTCTTGACACGTACGGAAGAGAGAGTCCAAGGTGCGGCTTGGGATTGAGGTGACCTGTCGTTATGACCACTCTCATCTCTATCCAAACGATGCTGGCAAGCTTGTCGTCTCATGGAGACTTCTTGGAGCGCGAGGCACGAAACCGGTGACTGGAGGTGGTGGAAAGATGTTGAGCTCTCGGTTCTCACGCAGAGCTGTCGCGACATCGTATGCGGATGGTCGCTGCCGCGGATCGATATGGAGAAGTTTCTTGATGATCACGCCGATCAGGGGGGGGATCACGATGAAGTTCTGACACAGTAGACACATCGCCTGGTCACATGTTTGATCGATGTGGTTGAATACCTCTTTTCTCCATCGAGGGTTCGCCGTCAGGTACGATGGTCCTCCCCTGAAGCCCCACACCACACACTGGACAAGCTACAGTTATATCAACGACATCAGTAAACTAGATGAGACTACCCGAGCAGTTAGTTGGTCACTTACCATCACTCCAGCAGACCACAAGTCGGCTCGAGCTCCGTCAAAACCTGGGCGAGGAGGGGGGAGCTTTGCGTGCGACCGAACCTCAGGGGCGACGAAGATGGGCTTGCACTTGATGCCAACATGGCCGCCGCCAGCGATACCTCTATGATCCATGATCTGGCTGCTGCCTAAGTCGATGATGCGTGGGACCAACGCGCTGTCGATTGCCACGTTGTAAATATCCAAATCTAAGTGCGCGACGTTGTGTGCATGGAGATACGTGAGGCCGCGCATGATGCCTTCAAAGATCTTGACGCCTTCTCGCATCCACTCGTGGCCGGCGCCGCGATACACGTACGATACGCACTCCAACTTGGTCGGGCCCTCTCCGTGCTTGGTGACAAAATCATTTAAGTGCGTCACCATGAGATTCCGAATCTTCTTGTGCGCGTACGTGATCAGGCTTCCATTCGCGACATACTCGGTCGCGATGTACAAGTTGTGTAGGTCCTCTCCACTCTCCCAGCGCACCATGTGCGGGTTACTGAGTTCACCGTCCACACCCTTGATTTGCAGCTGAGCCATGACACGTAGTTCGCTATCCACGTCATCCTTTTGGATGAAGACTTGGCCACGGTCCATGACTTTGAGGGCCACGGCAGTCTGCTTCTCTTGCGTCGGCGCCGTCAAATGGAAGTATGTGCCAGCAAGTACGACTCCGCAGCGGCAGACAGCGAGCGTCTTATCCTTGCGCCGCAGTGCGATCACACCGTTCTTGTCGTCCCACGGAAGAAACACCGCCGGAACCCGCATTGTGTACGGTTGCGTGTGCGCGGAGACGGGTGCATGCACGTACTCTTCAAACGGCGGCATGCCGTGGTGGTGCTCGTAATGGCGCACGGCATTGAGAACGTCCATGCTGCTCGACGGAGAATTGGCGAATGGCAGGTCTCGACTCGATCGCGCGGGCACTGGACACGAGAGAATGGGCGCCCGTCGCGGGTTGCTTCTCTTTGGCCGCTCTCGTCCGATGACCCGAGCACACAACTTGACACCAAGAGTGATGGTACAGTCGAAACAGCCCATAGTGACATTGGAGGTCACTGATGCGAGGTTTAAAGTCTGAGTCTGCGTTTGATTGGCTAAAACATAGACCACTTCCATGGTGAGGTGGGCAGTGGTGGAGCAACATGGCGGGGGTCAAGATCGGCAGCGTCGCGGTCGATTTGACGCGAACACTGAGCCAGTTCGAGAACGGAGTCAGCTCAGGAGCAAAGCATGATACACGATGCATACTATACACTGAAGGCATTCGCTCGCATCATCGTTTTGTGCGAGTGAGAGCTGGATCATCGACTGATGCAGCATTCGTGTACGCTGAGCTCCGCCGGAGCGCGAACTCTTCCGCGTGGATCTCGAAGGGCTTGCTGCAAGCTCTCCGACTTCAGCCTCCGCTCACCAACGAGAAGAATGACGTCGCGCTAGAGGTCTTCGGTGCGGAGGAGCCAGTGGACACGCGGGGTTGCGTGTGTAGCATGGGCTCCCTGAGTCGAGTCCAAGTGGCGTTTTCGTCGCGCAAACGACCACCAAAAGCTGTCACAAATGCGCTTGAACAGTCAATTCGCATGTTTCTCCAGCGCGAAATCATCTCGGAAAAGCACAAGTTGGTCGTTCACTGGTTCAACCAAATGGACGAGATCGAATATGCCAAGACAAAGTTCTCAAGCACCGGGAGTGGCTGTTGTGATGGTCTTGGCATCATCACTGACGCCACAGCCGTCGATATCAAGTACAGCAAAGATTCCGTGGACGACGCGAACGAGTTTGTGTTGCCTAGTGTCGCTGGTTGTGTCTCCCACGTGGATGGGAAGCTGGGTGGCGTCCACGGGCACGCATCGCAAGTGTGCAAAGCAATCATTCGCCGGCTCCAAGACAGCAAAGAAGACGCATCCCAACACTCTTCTATTGGTGCTATCTTCAGCGGGCTCCCTGGCATCGGAAAGACCGCTCTGGGTAGCGAAATCTGCGCGAGCTTCGCTTCAGTGGTGCCTATTCGGTACATGAGTGGCGCGGACGTGTTCCAGACGTATGTGGGGCATTCGGAGGCCCATATCGTGCGCGTGTTCGAAGGATTGATGCAAGCCGGTCCAGGTATTCTCTTCATTGACGGCTTGGAATCAATCGCGCCGTCCCGTGATCGCTTCATCGCGTCAGACTCCAGTCTGGAAGTTGGTGTCTTGGGCACGTTCTTGGCGTGCCTCGACCGGATCAAGCGCGCACAAGCTCATGTTTTCATCATCGGAACGACCAACCGAATCGAAGACGTCGACGCTGCTGTATTTTCTAACGGCCGAATGGATACCATCGTGCGCATGGAGCCACCAAGTCTGAACCAGCGCCAGGAGATCCTCAGTCGAATGGTGGCGCAGTGGGAGCTTGGCAGCATGGACAAGTCGGCTCTTGTTGCCAAAGTGAGCGATTCGACCGGTGGATTTGTTGCAGCTGATTTGCTCAGCTTGTGTCAAAAGGCACTTCAAGCGTGCTTGAACGGTCATCAATCATCCGATATCACAAGCCCAGTGGTTACTATCGAGCACTTTGAAGACGCATTACAGTCAACATTCCCGTCTGTGCTGCAAGCGCATCACGTATCCCTTCGATCGCAAACGATGCCTGGTTCTGCATCAAACAACGCCTTCAAGGGACTCTATGGTGTCGATGAGGCACTCAGAACCATCCAAGTGTCGCTCTTTGAGCCGCTCCGAGACTGCTCGCGCTTTATCCAGTTCGGCACGATGCCACCAAAGGGAATACTACTCACAGGACCTCCAGGATCGGGAAAAACGCACCTGGCAAACGTGGTAGGGGCAGATTTACGTCGGCGTGGGCTCGCATCGTTCGTGTCGGTGCGTTGTACGGATTTGTTGACCAAGGTTGTCGGCGACACGGAGAAGACGCTGCGTGAATTGTTCGAGACAGCTCGCAGTGCTGCACCTTGTGTGATCTACTTCGATCAGATCGAGAGTATCGCTCCAGTTCGTGGATTTGACACCAGCACTGAGCAAACCTTCGACAGGTTGCTCAGTATGCTGCTGGTGGAAATGGATGGATTCAGCTCCTCCCGGGAAGCGATACAAGCGAGCGTGAGTAGCAATGAAGCACGCGATGCATTCTTGAAGAATCACGTCGTGATTCTCGCTTCGACCAATCGCACGGACAGTTTGGATCCAGCAATCTTGCGCCCCGGGTAAGCCCTGTCCGTGTGACTGACTGGCCATGAGCCTCGCATGACTCACAGTTATTTGGATGTAGGCGTTTTGACGTTCACATGGAGCTGAATCTTCCGAATCGTGTGGCGAGAGAGCAAATCGTCCTGGACACACTCGCGCCAGTGCCAATTGACTTCGCGAGTGATCAAGAGCTCGTTTCACCGACGAAGCTTGCTGCGTTTATTGCAGAGAAGACGGAGCGTTTCACGGCGGGTGACCTCACGTCTCTACTACGAGAAGCAGCGATGTCATCCATGCGGGAAGATTTCAAGAAACCTGTGATCGCGATTCGCCACATTCGCGATGCACTTGACCAGCACCTCGTACGAAACCAAAGATGATATTTAGTATCCATATCCAAATATAAAATATCATGCAATACAGGAAGTGAATGCATCATCCAAGGTCGCCGCTCACACACCGATGCGCGGAGAGCGCCGTCGACCGACGCCGCATCTCGGCGACCAGCTCCACCCTCGCAACCGCTACAAGGACAACAGGCCTGACTTCTACGTACTCGGGCAGCGCTACCCGTCGTTTTTCAAACAGTGCGGCCCCTATAAACTGAGAATGAATGGATGAGGAACTCGCTGACTCCTTGTCTGTCTGCAGTCTTCGCAATGTCGACGACAACAGAAAGACAGCAACACTGCCTTTCGATGATCCAGTGGCTGTGAGGTGTGTACAAGTAATATTGTTCAAGCTGTTTGTTGGAAGTTGCTCTGATTGCAGACATCACTCGCGGTGCCCAGGGAGCTCACCCGGACGCTGCTGCTGCATGATTTTGGTCTAGATTGGACAATGCCTCTTGACCGGCTCTGCCCTCCGGTGCGATAGTATCAAAGACTGGCAGCAACTCAACGATCTAAACTTTGATTGTGACTGGTTGCTGCAGCTGCCGAATCGGCTCAATTACATCCACTGGATCGAAGACTTGCTCCATGGCAGTGGCGTCGAACCATTTCCGTCCTCTTCTGGTTCCGGCAATGCGATTCGCGGGATCGATATTGGCACAGGAGCAAGCTGTATTTACGCGCTGCTTGGTGCCAAAATGAATGGATGGAACTTCGTCGCGACAGAGATTGATGCAGATTCATTCGAGGTCGCAGCAGCGAATGTATCGCGAAACGACCTCGGACACCTCATCCACTTGCAGCGAGTGTCAACCAGCCGCTTGCTATGCGAGCCCCTCAAGGCACCACCGTCGACTTTTGACAAGCAACAGATCCATTTCTCCATGTGTAATCCTCCATTCTTCAACGACATCAGCGAGGCAGATACGAATCCAGACAGTGTATGCATGGGCAACGCATCCGAGATGGTGTACCCAGGCGGAGAGGTGGCATTCATCAGCCACATGATCGAGGACAGTCTCGCTGTACGGGATCGAGTGTTGTTGTATACATCTATGATCGGGAAGAAAGCAAGTCTACGGGAGTTGTTAGCGAAGATGCGCACCAAAGGCATCAATAACGTCTGCTCGATCGAGTTCTTTCAAGGACGCACCAAACGGTGGGGAATCGCATGGTCATTCTCACCAGCTATGTCACTTCACAAAGAGGTATGTCAATGTATCGTTTCCCATCACACATTGATGGTGCGCCTAACCAACCCTTCGCTTCAAGGCCAAAGTTCTGGGCAAACGCAAGGAAGCGAGCCGTCAACAGCAGCTCACGTTCGATGTTCCGATGTGGTCGTCCACAGGTGCGACGTCTGTGTGAACGTTCTTGAATTGGATTCAATGGGCTCAGTCTCAAATGCTGCAGTTGACAATGGATGTAAATCCATTGATGAACTCGTCGATCGCGTCAAAGAGTTTGCTGCATCTGACAGTGATCTCGTCCTCGAACGAACAACCGATGAGACCACATTCCAGCTGAGGCGGCAGGTTGATGGGGCGGCGTCGGCGTCCGACGCCGCTACAGGGTTTACGATATCAGTTCAGATCGGAGAAGAGTCTGACGGATACATCGTCACCGTCAGCTACGAGTCTGGAAAGCGTGAGGACTGCTGGCGTACAGCAGAACGCCTCAAGGCGGCGACAGTAAGATCAGGAAGAGTGTGGAGACGGAAGCGAGCAAACCCATCCGCCTAACAACGACGCTCCCTACACAATCATGCTGCTCCAATAACCTTATCACCACACACACTTGTTCACGCGTTGGCTCGCATCTTCTCGTCCATGGTCACAATGAATGTGCACATATCTGCCACCGTGTTGCGAATCGGGATCACCGCTTCGTCATCCATCCACTGCAGTGCTTGGATGTACTCGTGGAGGGCAGGCTTGATGCGATCCTTTTCCAGATGCAACGCCGCTAGGTTCAGGCTCGGGAAGTGGCGCACGTCATAGCGTGGTGCTGTCTTCGCTTTCTGAAACAGGTCCACCGCCTCTTGATCGTAGCCCTGTTGCACGCGAATGAGTGCGAGGTCGTTGTACGAGTTTCCCAGTGCTGGATCCATCTGGATGGCACGCTCGCATTCAACCACGGCCTGATCCAGGTCTCCATCCAAGTAGTGATGCCATCCGAGATAGGCGTGGGCGTCGGCAGTCGGGTACAACTTGATCGATTCACGGTAGTATGCCTTGGCGATACGCGCTCTGTCAGCGCCATCTACGTCGTCGTTTGCGAGGATCTTGGCGGCGCCCTTGATCAGACCGAGCGCGTCCTCCATTGCCTTCGCTTTTTTTGGTGACTGCTTTGCTTTCTCTCGCGCATACTTCTCATCTGTGTTCATCGCATCCTCAATATGGGTCAGTTGGAGCAGCTCAGTTTCTTGAGCGTCGTGAAAAAGCAAGTGGATGCGCTCCGAAATCGCCTTGTTCACGGTCATGGCATCGTCAATCGCCTTGCGAATGCGTTCTGGTTCTTTCTCACTGCGAAATTCGGATCGAATCACCTCCACGCACGAGATATTGGTCGTGAAGAAGTCAAGTTTGCGGCCTGAGCCCCAATGGACTTCGCGAGGCAGAATGGCCTACGTTGAAGCACGTTTCCGCCTCAGTTGTGGAGACGCTGAATCGTTTGGGGCCATTTCCTCACCTTGAAGGACTTGTGCTTGTCCAGGATCGCTCCATTGCGGAGGAAAGAGCGATAGAGCGCGACGACCAACTTGTTCGACCCCATGCTTCGGCTTTCCACCCTTCCTTCTTGAAGCGAACGTCGATCTGAGTCTAATACGACCAGTGATGCCTTCAGCCAATCAACAGTAAGGAATCAGAAAGGGCATGAATTATGTGGTCCACCTCAACCTAGATTCTGTCCTATTTTAGTGTTCCCTAGCTCAAGGCAACTTCGAAATAGGAGGCAACATTTTGGTCGAACGCGCCAAAAAAGCGAGGTGGTGTGACCATGGTGACCATCGAGATCTGCGGGATCCCCGTGGATTTCCCGTTCCAGCCGTACGACTCGCAGATGATTTACATGGAGAAGGTCATCCAGTCGCTCATGTCCAAGCAGAATGCGATCCTAGAGAGCCCCACGGGCACGGGCAAGGTGCGCGCCATTCATTACACAGCAGTCACCAACTTCTCCACTCACTCACTCGCTCTTGCAGACGCTGTGCTTGCTCTGTGCGACGCTCGCGTGGCGCAGACACGTCAAAAAGACACTGCGCAGGTCTGCACAGGCCACAGGATCAAGCCTCGGGTACGAAGGCTACGAAGACGGCGGTGGTGACGTTGAACAGTCTCGCGATGACCGGCTTCCTCGCATCATTTACTCGTCACGCACACACTCGCAGCTGAAACAGGTCGTCCAGGAGCTCAAAAACACGGACTATACTCCGACCGTGTCAGTACTCGGTTCACGGGAGCATCTGTGTGTGAACGAGAAGATCATGCAGATGAAAGGCACGCGGCAGAACTTGGCGTGCCGAGCGGCAGTCAAGAACCGAAAGTATGGCGGTCAAATTTGCAGTTCTTCCAGCCAAGCGATGCGAGCGATAACCATCACCAATTTCTGAACTGTAGGTGCTCGTTCAAGCAGGGTTTTGACGCTGTCAAAGGCAGAAAAATGACGCTGCCAATCCTGGACATTGAAGAGTTGGTCGAAAAGATGCGCGAAAAACAGGTACATGGCATCGTTTCTTGTGCGTATTCCAACTCCTGACGTGGCAACGTGCTCGGTTTTGGTTAGATCTGTCCATTCTTTCTGACGAGGACGATGCTGCCCGACTCGGACATCGTGTTCGTGCCCTACAACTACCTCATCGACCCGATCGCACGCAAGGCGATCGGCATTTCACTTGAGAATGCGGTCCTTATCTTCGATGAGGCGCACAACGTCGAGTCGGTGGCCAGTGAGGCAGCGTCCCATGCGGTGTCATCCGACGACCTCCACGGCTGCATCGCCGAAGTGCAAAAGTTTATCCAAGCGTTGACCGATAACCAGATCACTCTTCCTCCTTCCAGCTCATTGTCACGAGAGGTGAGCACAGCATCAGTTATCCTACTTTCATCGCGAGGCATTCACATCGTTTATTAGTCTGCTGAGACACTGAAGGCTCTGCTGATCGAGATTGACAAAGGACTGAATGCGTTCCCGTTGTCTTCGTCTGGTGGATACACCAAGGTACTCCAGCGTTGTACCTGAAAAAAAAGATCTGTGACTGACCGAGCTGTCAACGCACAGCCAGGAACATACATCTTCGACTTCTTCCAGCAGTTCAACGTCAACTTCGACACGTGTCCGCTGGTTCTCAGCATCGTGGAAGAGATCATCGAGCTGCTGAACGAAGGCAACGACCAGCGAACAGCAGCGTCGAAACTCGACGCTCTTCTTTCTTTCCTCGGGACCATTTTCCGGAACAAAGACAAGCACCTTCAGGTACCAATTCCATCGTCATGATGGTGTTCATCGCCTAACTTTTCATCGTGATACTCAGGCAGCCAAAAACTACCGCGTCCATATTCAAGAGGTCGTTGAGCGGTACGTTCAACTCTCTCCAAGCCAGTGGCGCTGCCGATCTGACGAGCACGTACATGCAGAAATCCACCGGGGAACTCGCGAGCATTCAACTCAAGGAGGATAGGTAAGAAGACGCGCGTGTTCAACTACTGGTGTTTCCACCCGGGCGTATCCTTCGAAGAGATCGCCAGCAACAATGTCTACAACATTATCCTGACAAGGTATGAACCGTCAGTCGTATTGGTTTGTGGAGATTTGTCATGGCTGAATCCGCGTGTCTTCCCCTTCGCTAGTGGCACACTGTCACCTCTCGAGACTACGATCAAGGAGTTGGGTATTCCATTCCCAGTGCGACTTGAAAACAACCACGTGATTGATACCAATCAAGTCTGGGTCGGCGTTGTTGGCAAAGGCGTCACAGGCAAGCGTCTCAACTCCAGCTACAACAGCCGGTCGACGGACGAGTACCTCGTTGAACTTGGTAACACCATCGTGAACTTCGCACGACTGGTACCCAATGGGTTACTGGTCTTCTTTCCCTCGTACGGCATCCTGGAAGAGAGTATCGAGCGGTGGCGGAAACCAACGGCAGAAGACGCGCCTGCCGCGATCTGGGACCGACTGTCACAGTTGAAGGAGGTGTTCGTGGAGCCACGCGGTCGACTCGATTTCAAGGCTGTGGTTGATGAGTACCATGAGACCATCAAGCACAATCCAGCAGGCGCGGTTTTTTTTGCTGTGTGCCGTGGCAAGGTAAGGATATTTCAAACACCTGCTATGGTTGGTTCCTGTGGCTATACGCTGGTGTCTGATCTACAGGTATCTGAAGGAATTGACTTCTCGAACGAGAAGGGACGAGCTGTGGTGATTACTGGACTGCCGTTTCCACCGACAAAAGACCCCAAGATTGTGCTCAAGAAGAGCATATTGGATGAAGCAGTTGTCGCTCCTGGAGAGATGGTATGGCAAGTGATTGCTCGGTGTGTTTATATTGCTCAATCTGACCTGTTGTTGGCTCTGATAGAAACTTACAGGGAACAACTGGTACATCCAGCAAGCTGCCCGTGCAGTGAATCAAGCAATCGGTCGAGTCATTCGACACCGCCACGACTTTGGCGCAATCATTCTATGTGACGAGCGCTTTGCCTCCCAGCAGCAGCAAAAGTGTCTCTCAAAATGGCTCCAGCCATACTGTCGAACTGTGTCGACCTATGGTATCGTATACCTCTTCGGGTTCTTCGTGCTCCTCTTTATTCGCTAACTTAACCACCTGCCATTGTAGGTGAGGCTCATGTCGGTCTCTTGAGATTCTTCAAGAGCAATCAAGCAAATCCGCCGGCTAAGAAACTTGATCCAGACCTCGCGCCACCACTGCCAACGCCGACGAATCGCCCATTCAAGTCCCCATTGATTAAGAAGATCGTCGCTGAACCAGAGCTTCCGTCGGAGGCAGCTGCAACCATTGGCGAAGGCCAGTCGTACGTTGATCCACAACTCCTACGACCTAGATCATTGCCTCCTTCGGTGCAACAGAAGTCGCAGGAGAGCACCGAAGCAGTATCTCGACCGGATACCGTCGTGTCAGCGCGACAGTCAGAGCCAGCATCAGCTCCAGGGAAGAAGAGATCTCTGGGGTCAGTGTTCTCGACGTCGCGATCATCAATGGTGCAGTCGACGTCGTCGATCATGCGGCCATTTGTGCCTCCAAAACCACAGAGCCGATCTGAGACAACAGCAGCGGTTGTTGATCTCACCACGTCACCACCAGACCAAGCTCCACCGTCTTCCACGATCCAGAATCTGTCGACGACAGTCACAATGTTCCCGGCCGTAGCTCGAAAGGTTCTCAGCCCTCCAGAGGTGGCGACACTGTACGAGATAATTCGCCGCCTGCACGATGGCGAGGATGTCGATGCTACACTATCCGAGATGTGCGAGCTCCTTCGCCCATCAGATCGTCATGAGCTGCTCGAATTGGTTCCCAAGGTCTTGAAGGGATCCATCCGCGATCACTTCCTCGAACGCGCTCACGCACTTGGCCTCAATGTGGTATCAAACGTGGCAGTAGCAGGAGTCGACCCGAAACCGAGAGACAGTGGCGTCGTCGATTTCTTCGAGCGGCTCCAGCAGCAGCAAAACAAGCGACGGAAGCAACTGCACTCAAGTAGCCAACGTGCTGTCGCCGTGGTCAAGGATCCCCAGTGTTTCGTGTGCCTCGAGATCTCGCGCAAGGCGTACGCGGCGAAGTGTGGTCACATTTGCTGCCTCCCATGCTGGCAAAAGGTGCGCAGCCTGCTCTTGCTATCGTCACTTTCCGACCGTGGAGAATCTCACATATCTGTGCTTGGCGTGCTGTGTAGATGGAGCAAGATGGTTTCACATCGTGTCCCATGTGCAAGACTCCGTTCCAGTCGGATCAACTCAGCCTCATTCGCGCCGCTCGCGCGGAGAGTGGAACGACTGGTGGCGGGAGTGGTGGTACCGACAACGTGGACATAGCGCACTAGCCCATACTGCAGTGTGGTACCTGGTCAAGCTGTCGACGACTCGTGAAAGAATCAAATGAATCGCGCGCGCCATCGTCGGCATGGAGCAATCTTTGAACAAGAGGAGAGATGCGATGGCGCCAGGTCGCTAGTCGCTGCGACGGAGCAGATCGCTACACGACGCACGTCACTCTCTAGCAGCCACGCACTGTGCGCGGAAGCCGCAAGGCTTTACTTATTCCGATCCAATCGGTTTCTCTCCCACTCGACGTTGACGGGGTGACCGTGGTTCAAGTAGTTCCGGCCTAGGTCGGGTCAGTGTCCATCCTCGAAGTGAGCGGAACTCAGATCCTCAGATCGCTTTCCGTGACATAGTGGCCGTTTTCGCTACGTAACTCTCTGACCCATTGACGCGCTGGCTTGTACGCTGCATCTAAATGCGTCAGTCATGGCACCGTTCTGCCCTTGTTCCGCCAACGCATTTGTGACGTGCATCATGATCCGCACAGAGCCACACGCCTGCTGTCGACCTATCGACCGGACGGCTGCGGATCGGTTTCACCAGCTACTTGGCAATGGAACTGACTGGGACGCCCGAGCAACTCACACACTTCCACCGGTGAAACTAGTGCCTATCAATAGCTGGCGGGTGCACGAAAAGGTGTGGCCGTTCACAACGCCATGGAGGCGTTTGAAGCAGCGCGCACCAGCAGCGGAACCCCAACAGAAACGCTGCGAGAAAACATGAATGCCAGCAAGCGCGGCCAGTGGTTTCAGTCAAACCGTTTGGGTTTGTTCTGGCTGCCGGTCGGTCTCAGTTGGCTCCCACCGGAGCCCCGCAAGAGGCACTCACGAGAAGAGTCGCTCATTGAGGTTTCAAAGTGCGATTTGCGGCTTGCCGTGTGTGTGGGTCTCCGGTGTCGACTCCGCCTATTCGACCGATCGTCCCTTCGGCTGCAGCATTCTTTCCGTGTCCCTTTACGACCGCCGCCGTCGTCTTCCAGCTAGCAGAACATCCCCCTCCCGTGGCTCCTGAACGCGTCCCATACAACACACATACACACAGTCGCACAGGCTCACAGACAGACACACACGTACACACAGGAACCATGTTCTTCTCCAACAGCTACGTCGAGTCCGAGCGCCAGCGCATGCCGCAGTGTGAAGAGAACGACATCCTGCGGGAGCTGCTACTCGATGGAGACTTTGCGTCGCCACGCCTGCCGCTGCCGTCCAGCACGCGCCACTTGGGGCTCAACAAGCGGCCCCACCACCTCGAGCTCACCCTGCCGCAGATCTCCTTCGAGTCGGTGCTGACGCCGCTCGGTCGCTTCCCAACGCCCAACGCATTCCAGTCTCGACTGCCACACCCACTGAGCGACCGCCATAGCCTCGGCGTGTCCGGCAGCAACGCCAACAACAACAGCAGCACCAACACCAGCAATGTGTCCTACTACATGAGCGCGCAGTCGCCGTTGCTGCCTTCGTCTATCATGAACGCCATCATCTCGCCACCGCGTGTGTTCATTCAAGAGTTTGGTCGCCTGCCGCCGCCGTTCTTCCACGACGGATTATCCAACATGCTCGACTCTGATTCTCTGCAAGATGCGCGACCGGTCAAAAGTGTACCACCACTTGTGTCGTGTCTGCCGCCACCACCACTCCCGATGCTCTCCATGCCTCCACTCAAGAAGAAGAAGGTCGCAAACAACAGCATGTCGACCAAGTCTTCCACGTTCACGTCGTCCTTGGCATCAGCAGCATCATCGGCGTCTTCATCACCAAGTGGTGTCGACTCGGCTGCTGGTGAAGACCGCAAGCAGCAACGTTGCTCGCACCCAGACTGTCCCAACCTGCGCCGCTCTGCTGGCTTCTGCAATCGCCACAGTGGCAAGGTATGCAGCATCGCTGGCTGCAACAAGTCGGCGCTGAGCCGTGGCAAGTGTCCTGAACATGGCGGTGGCTCTCGGTGTAAACGTGATGGCTGCCAAAAGTTCGCGCAGACGCGAGGACTCTGCAAGTCCCACGGTGGTGGTCGTGAGTGCAACGTGCCTGGCTGCAACAAGAACGCTCACCAGAATCGCCTCTGTCGCTCCCACGGCGGTGGCAAGCGGTGTGACTTCTACGGCTGCCCAAAATGGGCCCAGCGCTCTGGCTACTGCTGCGCGCACACCAAGATGGGCCACCACGCATCGGGCGGGCCATCGGTCAGTGGCCTGCGTGCGCTGTCCACCACTGGTCTCTCGATGGCTCCACCAATTCTCTCGCCTCCGCTCATGTCGCCACACCGCCTGCTGTCACTCCTGCCTTGAACATAGGCAGGGGATGCATTCGATAGGTCCACGTTATAGCATCCTTCCTTGACGACATGGGTTGCCCCAAGGCAATACGCGAGCGCGCACCATCAAGGCTAGCACACAAGAATTATGAACCGCCCTTAAGTGATTAGAGAGTATCCAAAGTGTTAATGTAGACAGCAACGACGGACAATCCATCGGAAGAGCGTTGGTCTTGCTTCTATAACAAAGGAGATGTGCGATACACTCGAGCTCTTCTAGGATGTCCGTGTACTCGTGCGTGGCAGCCACTTAGACAGGCGTGATGACACCGCGCTCGACGAGGTCAGGCACTTCGGCGGCGAGCCACGGTGCAAGCTGTACGCAGAAATGAGAGAAGTGATCGATTGGCGTGTGGCAACAACATCCAACATGTGGCCGGGTACGTACACCGAGGGCCAGTGCGTGCGCGATACCGAAGCGAGGCACGTTCTTCTGCCACAGCGGTGCGAAGTGGATCGTTAAGCAGATCTTGCCGCCGCTGGTTAAAACGTGGTCAGTCGTCACACAACTTCAATAAGGTTGGAACTGTTGCGCACCGGTACATCTTCGACGTCTTGCCTTCGAGCTCAGGGATGCACAGCTCCGGGTTCGATACTGGGTACGTGGCAGGCATCTAGTCCACGCAATGAGTGTTGAGTCCTTCCCATCACCGCGAGCGAGCTATGCTATGTGCACCGCACCTCGAACTCGAGATCGAACTCGTAGCGGAGCCCATTGTAGAACGACCAGCACTTGCCCGTCCACCTTCACGTGAAAAATACGCCATTAGAGGAGTAGCCATAAACAGGTGGCTTGTTTCACCCGCGTACCGCGTGCCAGCCTTGTTGGATTCGATGGTAAACCAGTCGTTATCGGCCTCCTTGTTCATCTTGACATACTGAGGATGGCAGGTGAGTGTGAGAACGTCAGCCTTCGGGAGAGTTTACGTGCAGTCCGCACCTGAATGAGCGCGAGGAACTCTTCCTTAAGGCGCTTTGTCCACTCATCTCCATCTCGCGGGCCGGCGCGAGTTGTGAGAAGCGGGATCTTCTGCACGGTGCGCTTAGTGTTCTCGTCAATTGGGGCGTCCATCTTTGTCGAATATGAAACTTTTATAATGAAAGCGACAGAGCGAGTATTGGTAGTACAGTAACCTTGCTAGTCATAAGCCTCGCTGGCTCATCGATACATATGATTGGCCAAAAATATGAAATGAAATCATCACAGTTCTATTGTACTCCGCAGAAATGATAATAACGGGAGTGATGCCCCGGTCACGAAAATGAGCATAGCAAACCGTGCGCTGATCGGATCGAACCGGTTCACACTGGAGTGGATGGCCCTTGATCTCCCCTACACCCTAACACCAACCGCAAAATCAATCCGCTTCCTCATTCAAAGAAAATGAGCGAGCAACGACACGAGTACACCGCGCATGAAAGGCGGCTCATAGTGAACGCATACAACTTTTTCGCTCTGCAGAAAGCGAATGGTCTTCTCCATACCATTCGAACGGTTGAGTTGGTGGGGGAGTACCTGGGGCCGGGCTCCGCGACCGTCCAGCGCATCGTGGACGCCTACAGAGCCAACGACGACTCCGTTCTTGAGGTGCTCATTTTCCATTTGCGTTTCTGCTCCGTCGCGCGGGGTGTCCGGCTGCTGCTCTGATCCGCTCGGCGCTGAGTTGGCAGTGCCCTACCCGTCGTGCTCGTCGGCGGCGGTTACTTGGGTTTGTTGGCTGGCAGTTGGCTGGATCGTCGCAGCCAAGGAGCTTTGGAACGCGACTCCTGCCTTGCCGATCACTGTGATGGTGGTCAGCGGCCCTGGTGTCAGTGGCACCAGAGGTGCGCGGGGAGGGCTGGCGGTGCCCGCAGAATCAGCTTCGCTAGAGGCTGGTGCTGGCGTCGCCGCTGGGAAGCTGAGCGGCATCTCGGTGACGTCGTCTGCGTCCTCTTGCGCGTCTCGCTTCAACAGAGGGATGATCTGCCCGATAGCACGGAGCCGCAGAAGGCAACAACGGTAAGCGGGAGCGAAGCCGCAGGCAGCACAGGAGCCGGTCTCGATGCCACCAGCGGCCCTGCACCGTTGGCGGGCGCGGCGGCATCGCCGCCAGCGAGCGTCGATGTGATTATGGAAGAAGCGGAGACGGACGAGTACGAAGACGAAAATCACCTGGAGCATGAACACACCGAGGAGGCGTGGCGCACGCTGGAGAGCCGCTTCAGTACCTGTAATATGATGTTGGCGTTCTCGCTGACTGACCCAACCGTAGCTGTGGCGGGGAAAGGCCACATGGGCATCCAAGACATGGCTGGATGGATCATCAAGCTCCTTGGCGCCCGTGGTGTAAGCTTCGGGTGCGAAGGTCTCCAAGCGACGAGCGGACCGCTACCACTCTTGCTCGGCAGACCCAGCAAGACCGATCGCCGGCTGTGGGTGACGATGCGCCGAGGCTACATCAAGGTTGTAGATCTCGGTAGGAGAACGTAGGAGTCGCAGACTTGGTCGCTAGATAGGAAATCTCAAAGTGTTCTTGTATTCATGATCCTTGTTAGTAAAGCTATACATGCAAACATGTAGAGCACTGGAGGACTTGACCGTCCCGAGTGGACCTTGTCGACTTCGTCTGCCCATCACCTTCAGCCTCGGTCGTGCGTGCGCACAGAAGAGACTTGGGCGGGACCACTGGATTGCTGCCTGTGTGAGAGCTTGTACGCTGGCTGTCGACGCACTGAGCGTCGACTGCGGCTTCAACA
>JAADXF010000052.1:0-58712 GCA_023337575.1 Pythium chondricola
CCTCGCCATCGTCGTTGGCGTCAACTGCGGAGCTCTCCATCCGGGAGCTCTCAGCCGGCTGGGCTCACGCCGGCTTCGTCACGAACGACGGCGACGCATACGTGTTCGGGCGCACGCACTCGTTTCGTGACGTGATCCGCGCCACTAATATGCAGCGCATCGCGCCGTGGCTGCTCTCGGCACTCAATAACTTCACCAGGTACAGCGGCATCGACACGCTGCTGCCAACCAAGCTGGAGCTGCCTGAGAATGAGCATGTCAAAAAGATGGTCTGCTCGGCTGCGCTTACGGTTGTGCTCACAGAGAGCGGCAAGCTTTTCACTGTCGGTGCCAACGCGTACGGCCAGTGCGGCACAGGCGTTGAAAGCGTACGCGTGACGACACCAACGCATGTCGTTCTCGGCGATGGCGAGAAGGTCGTGGACGTCGCGGCCGGATACCAGCACGCGTTAGCTGTGACCGAGGGCGGCAACGTGTACGCATGGGGCAAGGGCGAGCGAGGGCAGCTTGGTTTCGGCACAGCGAACGTCACGAGCCCCCACGAAGTGCTGGCGCTCAAGAACAAGCAGGTGGTGGCAGTCGACGCAGGCTTCAATTTCTCGACTGCGGTCACAAAGGACGGCGAGGTGTTCGTCTGGGGCAAGCTACTCAACCCCAAGGGCAAGGAGGATGGTGGTGAGGGCGACCAGGTGACCCCGCGCCTACTCAACACCAATGCGCCAGTGCGACTGCTGCGGTGCAGCCACTTCCACTCGACCATTCTGACTGGTGCGTGGTTTATGATGCACGATGCATGATCATCTCTTTGAAGCTGATGAAGTACACGAAATGAACGGCAGATGACGATAAGCTGTGGCTGGTGGGACGAACGCCGTCGGGGCGCAAGGAGAAGGACGACCGCCTCGTGCAAATGGCCTCGGCGACCCACGCGCATCCGATCCAACTTGAGAACGACAACGACACGCTGGACCTGAGCAACGTGACCAAGCTCGGCCGAGGCGTGGACAACTCGGTGCTGCTCACAAAAGACGGTAAGGCATTTGAGTGGACGTTCACCGGCGGCATTCAGCGCGCCGAGGGCACCGAGTCGTTCCAGCACGTGCATTCGCTGGAGACTGGCTTCCGATACCGGCTGATGCTGGCGACGCCATGAGAGGGGGAGGCGTGAGTCAGCCAGCTATTGGTCTAATACTGAAAAGAATCGCACCGGTCTGATTATCATATATCAATACTTCCTACTTGTACAACGTAGATCTCGTTCGCTCAGATTTGGCACTCGTTGGTCTGGACAAGCACGGGAGTGATGCGCCGCCGCAGCCGTTGCGAGTTCGGACTCAGCTCCATCAGTTCATTAAGCGCGTCGTCCGGAAGCGACGTCAGCGACAGCTCGTTGTGCTCGTCCTCGTCCATCATGACACCAGCCGAGTCAAACGCGACGGTCTCACTGAACGCAAGCAGGCTCTGCTTGGACGTGCCGGTACTTGGCAGCGGCTGTACACGCGCACTATCAGTGATGGCAGTGGCGCCACGCATCGCAGGACTGGCGACTGGCGTGTTATCGGCGCTACTGGATGTGAGGAAGGCGTCGTCGAATGGGATCTGTTTCATGACGTCGTCCGAACTTCCGTCGAGTTGATGATGTAGCAAGCTCGACGCTGGTACGTTGGAGACCACTCGCCACTGATACAGGACGACCACAATATGCTCGTCGCCTTTCATCTTACCGCACTGCTTCCAGATATCCAAGCACGTCTCATCACGCGTGGCTCTCGACCAGCAACGCGTCGTAGTGGCTCCCTGCTCCATCGTACTCGTACTCGACGGCGACGGTGACGTGACAGGTGTGGATACCACCTCTTTCTGGAAAAAGTGCAACGTTGCGTTCTTGTCCACCAACGCGCGCACCTTGGCCCACTTTTTGGCCATGTGGTCCAGCACATCTGATACCTTCTTAGATGAGCTCAGCTTGAGTTCCACCTTCGGGTTGCACCCGCATTGCTCGACCATGTCCTTCGTCTGTGCGTCCCGAGGCACCATGCGGAGCTTGATGTGCATCTTCTTGCGGGTCGATGGTGGCGGGGTCGGCGCCGTCTTGGCTTTCTTGGAACGGACCTGGACTGGCGGTGTCACAAAATCGGGCGTCGCGGCGTCGGCGTTCGGCGTGGAAGCCAGCGCCTCCAATGGCGTACCACTCGTGAACGCGTGGTACAATTCAATCGACTCACTGCGCTTACGCTTGGCTGCTGGGTTGGTGGTGGTAGAGCTGATGGTGTCGGCGGTCGGTGTCTTGGTAGCCTTCTTGCGTACCAGTGGGTGGTGGACCACGGGCTGCGCGCCAGCATCGAGCACCGGCTGTGGCGCCAGTTGGAATAAATATGATGGCAGGCTCGGGTGCTCCAACGCCTCGCGCAGGATGCCTTCCAGACTGACCATCTCCTTCACTGCTTCATCGTCAAACAGTGGAGTCGAGTCCTCTGGTTGAGCGGGTGGCGGGTGTGACGCCAGTGCTTGCACTGCGGTGGCGATGTTCTTGGCCTTGAGCATTTGCCGTCGGCTGCGTACAATCGACTGCTGCAACTCTCTGGCAACACGAGCGCTGTCCACATTCCCATGACGGTCGTGCTCTGTCTGATTGTCCTCGCGGTTCATCTTGTACCAGCACCAGAGCGCGACACGGATCTCGTCCGGGTTCAACAGGTTGATATCGTGCGGGATCACGAGCGCCAGCAAGTCGATAATCACCTGCAGTACATCATGGTACAGTTGCTGCACATCCTCTGGCGTCTTGCGCGTGGCCGCCAGCTTGTGGCTGATCAGCTCGCACCGCTGCCGCAGCATCGCGATGAACTCGGGCGTGGCCGCGTCCACCGACAGCGCGCTGTTGGCTGGCCACTTGCTCTTAAACACCGAGAAGAAGACGTTCTGCTCGTGTGTGCTCCACTGGCTCAGGGTGGTGACGTCGTGGCGTCGGCGCTTGCGAGTGACGGCCGCGGGTGGCGCCAACACCGACACTGGCGCCACGATCTCCACGCGGCTGTGCGTTTTCTTGGTGGACGCGTTTTTCTTTTTTCGTGGCGCAAGAGTGTTGGTCACGATAGCATGCGTTGGTGTCGGCGTGGGTGCGAGGATCGGCGACAAGTCGGCGGGGAACGCGGCATCGATCGCACCGACAGTTGGTGTCGTACCGGTATTGTTGGTGATGGATAAAGTGAGCGGCGTCACCTTGTCGTCGTCGTAGTCAAACGAAGACTCGCTCAGCATCGGAAACATGGCATGGACCTCGTGGTCGTCGTCGAAACTGAGCGCGCCGTGGGCGTTGCCGTGCGCGTGCAGTAGATGGAGCGAGTCCTCCAGCGACGACGCGCCAGGAACGAGCGACGACGGCAGCGCGTCGTCCAGCCACATACCCGCCCCTGGCGATACAATGTGGTGTGACATGGAATCTAGCATACAGGGAGCGTACCGTAAGCGGGTTTTCTTCCTCGGCGACCATTTATCTATCCAGCAGTTGGCGCCAACAAACTTACCGCGCTGCGAGTGGTCCATGGCGTCGGCGGTACGCGCGGCTCGTGACATCTTCTTCTCCGTGGTGGTAATCGGGTGTGAATGCGCGGGGTGATGGAGGGGGAGGCACACGAAGAAGAAGAAGAAGCAGAGATGCGCGTGTCGTCGGCGCGTACTCCGGCGCTGATGGGACGAATTTTGATGTTGGCGCGCCCGCGCTTTTTGTTCGCGCGGGTTTTTGCGGTTCAAAAACCCAAACTTGAAGGCGCGATCTATATCGTACTTAAGCGAGATTCGCGCGCCAAACTCCTGTTATTAATAGTGCGATCTACGAACTCGGATTTTGACCAATCAACGATCGAGAAGATGCAGGTGGGGAACTGAACAAAATGGCGATGGGAGACGGTAAAGAATGCTCACGTTTGATCTTTTACCCACAGTGCCAACTCAGTGTGCGAGGGCGTTGCTATCCCGTGGTCCACGTGGACGCCACGGTGGACGAACCCCGACAAGCTTGATCGTTTACAAGTAGCGCTCGCGCATGTTGTAGACAAAGTCCTCTGGCTTGACCCAAGCGACTGGCTTGAACTGGGCAATGTCGTCGATGCGCTGCTTGATTTCCGGAGTAATCTTGTCGACAACCTCCATAGCCTTGAGGTTCTCGTCGAGCTGCTCAATGCTGGTGGCACCCAAGATGACGGTGGACACGTGCTGGTTCGCCGCACACCAAGCGATCGAGAGCTGGCCAACCGTGCAACCAAGCTCCTTGGCGATCGCCTCGAGCTTGATGGTCTTGGCCACCTTCTCCTCGAGGCCTGCCGAGAGCATTGCCTTGTAGGCTGGGAGCGATAGGCGCGAGCCTTCCGGGATGCCGTTGTTGTACTTGCCCGTGAGGATGCCCGATGCCAAGGGCGACCAGGTCGTCAAACCATACTTGTACTTCTTGTACAGGTTGACGTAGTCGTAGTCCACACGCGAGCGCTCGAGGATGTTGTACTGCGGCTGGTCAAACACAGGACGCGCGAGCTTGAGACGGTCGGCGATCTCGCACGCCTCGATGATATCAGCCGACGACCACTCACTGGTACCCCAGTAGAAGGCCCAGCCCTGGTTGATGACGAAGTTCATGGCGCGCACGACCTCCTCAATTGGCGTACGTGGATCAGGGCGGTGGCAGAAGATCAGGTCCACGTACTCTTGATCGAAACGCTTGAGCGCCGCCTTGGTGCCTTCGATGATGTGCTTGCGGCTGAGACCGCAGTTGTTTGGACCAGGCTTGGTGCCGAAGAAGATCTTGGTCGAGATCACCAGATCCTCACGCGTCCACACACCGCGCTCGACGCCCATCTTCATCACCTGACCCATGATCTCCTCCGACTTGCCGCTGGCGTACGCTTCGGCGTTGTCGAAAAAGTTGACGCCGTTCTTGTACGCGTGCGCCATGATCGAGTAGGCCTTTTCGACATCCAACTGGTTGTCGAAGGTGACCCACGAGCCGAACGAGAGCGTGGACACGAGCAGACCCGAGTCGCCGAGGAAGCGGTACTTCATGTTGTGCGCTGGTGCGGTCATGGTGCTTTTACTGTAGTGGTGGTTGGTTACTTTGCTGCTTGTGAAATTGCACAGTGGTGAAAGCCGATGGCGAAGAGCTCCGTTCATCGCTCATCGAATCCATGAGAAAGATCGCACGCTACTTTGGATTATGTAATCCCTTTCGCTTGGGTCAACATCTGTTCGCCCATTCACCAAACCTACTGATTTAGTAGTGCGTGGTTACACTATGTGTGACACTGTGTAACTTACACACCAAGTGGAGACCGTCAAAAATATTGGTGTGGACCACCTCAAGAACTGCACACATTCTTGGCAGAGAGCTCATCCATCTCGCGCCCAAGAAACACGCACCGAAGACAGGCAGGGAACACAGACGTGGGCATCTCACGCAGCCAGCAACGCGGCGTCCCGAGTCACACACACAAGTACACACACATTTCCATCACACTATTAGTATGAGCGTGAACGCGTCCTCGTTCTCGCTGTTCAAACCCAATCCGCTCTACCGCAACCTGCGCGAAGACAGCAAACCGCCATCGATCCCCGCCGTCGCTCCTGGTGCTTCCATCGACGAGCTACGATTACCACCATCACAGTCCACCGCGACCACCAACACCAACAATGATACAAGCGTCGGCACCTCTTCATCCGAAGCCGACGACGTTGATGAACTCGACGCAGGCGAGACGCTGCTGGACGTGGATGATGATCTCCTCGACCAGATCCGCGACTTGCAGCGGCGCAATGCCGCGCTGCAGCGAGAAAAGACGGATGCGCTGCGCCAGCGTATGCAGGATATCGCTGCGCTCAAGCGCGAGCTGGATGTACTGAAACAACAGAACGAAGAGCTCCAGCAGCAGCCCAAGATGGACGACGAGGTGATCGACCTCGTGCGGCAACTGGCCGCCGAGAAGGACGCGTTGCAGAAGCAGAACGGCGAGCTGCAGATCGAAGTGGGCGAAGTGTACGCGCTCATGGAGCAGATGCACCAGCACGTCGAGTCGCTCGAGCTCCACCAACAGTCGCTCGTGGCGTACGTCAACAAGGTGTGCAACGACGTCAAGACGGTCAAGCGCCGCACCGTGTGGCAGAAGATCGAGTTCGACAAGGAGCGCCAGCAACTGGTCGAGGAGCTCCACGCGTGGAAGCGCAAGGCGGAAGAGTTCAAGGCCAGCGAGAAGGCTGCGCTCGAGGCCGCGGAGGCCACGGCCGCGTGGGAGGCAACGTGCTTGAACCAGACCATTGATCAACTGCGTGGAGAGATCCTGGCGATCACGGCCGAGCTGGACACGGCCAAGGAAGCGCTCACGCGTCGAGCCAACTCGGCAGAGGAAGCAGCAGAGACCGAGCAGATGCTGGAGGCAGTACAAGAGTTGGCACTGGACCTGAAGAGCCAAGTGGACGAAGCCAACGCGGCACTGGATATGCAGAAGGCCACCGCCCAGTGCGAGATCCGCGAGTTGCAGGAGGCACTGAGTGAGATGAAGCAGCGATCGATCAAGCAGCAGGTCGCTCATGATAGAGAGCGACAGGAGCTGGTCGAGGAGATCCAAATGTGGAAGCACCGTGCCGAGGAAGCCCCCTTAAGCACGGTACCGCCGACGGAGCCAACACAGAGCGAGCCAGGTAGTGTGACCGCCAGCTCTTCCAGTCATGAGTCTGAAGAGCGTGGTGATCGCGGTGACGCGGTTGTGGACGAAGAAACCAAGGAGAACGATGTGCTGATCAAAGAGAAGCCACGATCTGAACCGGTCACGAACAACCAGGGCGAGCACAACGCTGACAAGACCACAGACGAAGACAACCAGTCGGAGGTGGCCAAGCCAACGGACAAAAGCAACAGTGACGTCATGCGAGCCGATAGTGATAACCAGCGAGAACACACACTCGAGGCGTCCTCGTCCACACTTGCTGTGGACGACGAGGACAAGGACAACATGCCAGACTCTCCACTGTCACTGCCGCAGCGTAGCGAGTCGTTCTTCAGCAGGTTCCGAACGTTTTCCTTCCGACCTCGCACGGATAGTGTGGCCTCCGGGTTCGAGTTGGATCCGCCGCTGACGCCGATGCCGGCACGGTCGCGGTCCAGCTCCACGGCGTCGTCCACAACGTCCACAGCGTCGTCCACAACGCGTGCGGCCAAGCCAAAGTCGTCGCCCCCAGTCACCGTCAACACCCGCAACGACTACCTGAGCAAGCAGGACCCCATGCGTCTCAACTCGATGCGCAACATCATGTAGGAGACCACATGATGCGGGATATTTACTGAAAGAAGGTTTGTTGGATTTGGAACCAAGTCCAGTCTTCATACCGGTATGGAACTAGGTACGACGTAGTCGTACGGGACAGCCTACTAGTATTAATACTTCCACGGCAACACACCACCGCTTACAAGTACTTGGAGCGGAGCGCCTCGATGCGCGGCTCGTACAGCGGCAGGTTCTTGGGCACGTACTGGACGACCGCGTCGATCTTGGCCTTGATCTCGGGGGTGATCTTGTCCACACACTCGATCGCCTTGAGGTTCTCGTCGAGCTGCTCGATGCTGGTGGCACCCAAGATGACCGTGGATACGTGCTCGTTGGCCGCGACCCAGGCGATCGCAAGCTGCGCGAGCGAGATGCCGAGCTCCTTGGCGATTGGCTCGAGCTTGATCACCTTGTCCACCTTCTCCTGGAGCCCCTGCGATAGCATCTTGTCGTAGCCTTCGAGTGAGAGGCGCGAGCCGGCCGGGATGCCGTTGTTGTACTTGCCCGTGAGGATGCCCGACGCCAAGGGCGACCAGGTCGTCAAACCGTACTTGTACTTTTTGTACAGGTTGACGTACTCGTAGTCCACACGCGAGCGCTCGAGGATGTGGTACTGCGGCTGGTCCATGATCGGGCGGTGGAGGCCGAGGCGGTCCGCGATCTCGCACGCCTCGATGATGTCGTGCGCGTGCCACTCACTGGTACCCCAGTAGAAGGCCATGCCCTGGTCGATCACCCAGCTCATGGCGCGCACGGTTTCTTCAATGGGCGTGCGCGGGTCTGGGCGGTGGCAGAAGATCAGGTCCACGTACGCCTGGTCAAAGCGCTTGAGCGCGGCCTTGGTGCCCTCAATAATGTGCTTGCGGCTGAGGCCGACCCAGTTCGGGCCCTGCTGCGTGCCGATGAAGATCTTGGTGGACACGACGAGGTCTTCCCGGGTCCACAGGCCACGCTCGACGCCCGCCTTGATCACCTTGCCCATGATCTCCTCCGACTTGCCGCTGGCGTACGCCTCGGCGTTGTCGAAAAAGTTGACGCCGTTCTTGTAGGCGTGCGCCATGATCGAGTAGGCCTTCTCAAAGTCGAGCTGCGTGTCGAACGTGACCCACGAGCCGAACGAGAGCGTGGACACGAGCAGGCCCGAGTTGCCGAGGAAACGGTACTTCATCTTGTGGGTGGGGGCGGCCATGGTCAAATGGTAGCAACGAAGCTTGCGCAGCACGTGGAAGGTTCTTGAATGAGGGAGGGAGAGAGGAAGGAACTGTAATGTCTAACTACAGTAGTCTTTAGGAGCAGCAGGGCTTTCGTTTACACCACCGCAGCGACGAAGAGCTACACAATACCGATGATGAGTGAGGAGCTCAAGGATCGGCGTTGTGGGTGGGCGAGAGTGATGGTCGCTGTGATGAGCAAAGGGGTTACACTTGAAGGTTACACGAGATCGGAAATCTACTGATTTAGAGGAAAACATGTAGATTCCAAAGAGATCCTTTGGACGAAGCGAAGTTTGCAAACTCCTGATACCTTCAAGATTGAGATCTGCTACAGTACAGCACTACCGTACCGTAATGCAATGAGCCTGTGGAATCACCTGCTGGCTTCGATATGCAGCAACGAAGGTCCTTTGTGCTTGAACCATGTCTGTGGAACACTGCCAAAAATATCCCGAACTTTATCTGAGCTGAGCAGCAACCCTCCAGGTCTGATCGGATCCAGTCAACTGGGCGCAATGCAGTGCCCTCGTGAGACCATGGAGTCACCATTTTCTTGGGATTGGCAACGACTACTCGCCTGTGTACGAGGAGAGCACCATGTACTCGACCAAGGTTCTCAACAAGAACATCGCGCCAAGCTACCTTGCCATCGGCGACCCGTTCCGCGACCCGCACCTGATTGAAGGCAAGAATGGGCGCCACAAGGGCAAGCAGATGACCACAATCCCCGCCAAGAACACGTGCAATGGTGTCGGCTTCTTTGAAAAGAAGTCGTACACGTCCGACCCGCTCCAGGACAAGACCATGTACCTCAAGACCGAGCCAATGGACAAGCGCAAGTCGGGCTTCGGCTCCAAGGATGCCAGCCGCCGCGACGAGTTTATGAGCCACATCCGCACGGAGCAGTATCGTGAGACCCTCGTGAAGGAGATGGAGCTCGTGGACAAGCAGAAGAAGACCCAGGGCGAGGACGAGCAGTTTGAGGAGCTGGAAGCGCTGCGCCAGCAGCACAAGTTCCCGGAGGGCCTCAGCGAGACCAAGTTCCTGTACGACATTGGCCGCACGCAGACGACCGAGTTCAACCAGAAATCGCACCGCGATACGTTCTACACGATGCGCACGGGCAACTCGCAGTATAAACGCAACAACGGGCCGTTCATGCTCACGTCCGACCTGGTCGGCCAAGGTGCCGACGACGTATCAAACAATCGGCCATCGCCCAAGGGCGCAAGCACCAAGCAGTTCTACGATCGAAGCCACCTCCACGTCGGCCAGTAACAAGTGTCGATCACCTTCGCTTGCATTTGATATGGACATGCCTCAAGAACGATTATCAGATCCATTGAATACTGAATTCAAGTCAGGTATTTTACAGGATGAAGAAACCCAATCACCCATCTTGATCAGTATCTATTTGAACGGGGAAAGCAAGTACTATTACTTAGCAATTCCCTCCTCGTGCCACGCACAAGATGAAGCGCTTCAATCCGGACGACGATGGCGATATGGAGAAGCAAGGGGCGCAGCCCCTGCCTCGCCACCGCGTGCCGCGTGCTGGCGCGCACAATGCGCCTCGAGGATCTGGCTTGCTGCGCGCGCCACTCTTCTTGATGATCGTCTTGTTTTTCGGCTCCGGGATCATGTACCAGATCTACCAGTTCTCCTTTACGATGCAGCCATACGAGCCGCTGCGCGAGCCGTTCTACAACAAGACCATGGTTAAGTTTACCACTCGAATCGGTATGTTTCGAACTACTGTATGTCCATGCCCACAATATGAGCCACTGTGTATTGAGTGACACATCCTTCCATTTCAAAGGCAAGTTCACCATGGAGCTCTTCCCGGAGCACGCCCCGCTGTCGACGGAGAACTTTATGAATCTGATCGACCGCGGGTTCTACTCGGACAAGGCGGGTTTCTACCGCAACGAACCACGCTTTCTTCTGCAGGGCGGTGGATACCTCTTCAACAAGCTGCCGCCATTCGCAAATGTGCCGGTTGAGTACAGGTGCGTCGGATATGGTGTATATATCCTTGTGCTACACGGTTTCCATGGCTTGACTATCCCATATTCACAGTCTGCCGAGTACGGAGCGCATGGTGGTTATCGCGCGTGGTCAGCAAGCTGACTCGGGCAATGCCGAGTTCGCCATCATGTTGCGAGACAACTGTAAGATCGATGCCACACGTGCTGGCACCACCAATACCGTATGAACAGGAGCAGACTCACTGGTGACGACTGTTTCCATACTGTAGCGATGATGAACCGGCCTGATGAGACGAGTCCTGGCTATACGGTGTTTGGCCGCATTGTGGAAGGATGGCAGACTGTGCAGGATATCTCCAAGCGGATGCCGGAAGGATTCATCGCCCAGGAGGACCGTGATAGCCAGATAATATTTGAAAAGATTGAGCTGGTCGAGCGGCTCACCAATGACCACCCGGAGGCCAAGAAACGGATCGAGGAGCTCACGGAAGTGATCGAGACGCCGCACGCCATGACGATCATCTCGGCGGCGGACTGCCCCCAGACCCACGAGCTGCAGAAGCTCTTTGGCAAGCTCAAGGCGGTGACGCGTGTCGAGGAGATCGGCCACTCGGCTCACCACCCGTATGAGATTGAAGCGCTGCAGGCGATCGCGGGCACGGCCGAGTTGCCACTGGTTTACCTGAACAGCAAGCTCATCGGTGGCGTCGACACGATCAAACGCATGCAGGAAGCAGGCACGCTCACGACGCTGCTGGGGAAGTCGGGCGTGCTGGCCGAAGGCATCGTCATGGGCGCGATCCACCACTTCCCATTGGTCGTCTTCAGTAAGTCGTACTGCCCCTACTGCAAGAACGCCAAGGAGCTGCTCGCCAGCATCGGCGCCAAGCCTCAGGTGTTTGAACTCGACTTGCGCGACGACGGCCCAGCGATTCAGGATTTTCTCTTCCGCTATACTGGCCAGGCGACCGTGCCGAATGTGTTTATCAGAGGGAAGAGCATTGGCGGCTCGGACAAGACCGTGGCCATGCACAAGACGGGTGAGCTCGTGGATCGACTCAAGCGTGCCGGTGCGATCTCCGCGTAATAGTGTGTATGTCCATCAGAAGGTGCCTAATGAGACCAATACCAGTACAGTAGTCATACTGTAGTTCTCCGTGCTTTTCACCTGCAATTGACCCTGTGCCTCGATTAAATTTACCACATCAGTACAGTATTAACGTATTAACGTACATCCAGCACTCCTGCGCCCCAGAACTCTTTGTCTATGGCTCCGATTTGATGAGTGTGGTCCACATCAATTCTATCCCATTTTAGTGACATGTCATAATTAAGCAGTGTTGCTCCCAATTCACTCCAATAAAGCAAGCGACGCGCTTCCCCATGATCCTCGCGGCGTATTTGGACCAGGTGGCGGCCGCAATCGCGAGCAAGAACGGCGCGCTGCTTGCCGACTTGCTCTCAGCCTCGCGCAGCCGCGTGCAGCTACAGCTCGCGGCGGTCTCGACCGACAGCATCGCGCAGCTGTGCGGCTCCAAACTCGCCCGGTTCGACACCTTTTCCGAGGTGGTCACAGGCATAATCCAGGCACGCAAGCACCTCCAGGACGCGCGTATGGGCGACGCCTACGCAAGCCAAATCGCCTCCGTCATGTGCGTGCAATTATAATTATTGTATCAACCACGAGATACTCACCATCGTGGCGATCACAGCAAGTTCATGGAGATCTTCCGTGCCGAGACCAACTGGGTCGTCCCATTCCTCCACGCGTTCACGCTCGACACGCGGCTCATTGCCGCCGCCGTGAGTGGCAGCTGCGGAATCCCCATCACAAATTATAATTGGCACTCATCAATTATAATTTTGGTACCAGGCCGACCGCGAGGCGTCCACTGCCGCGGGCGACGAGGTCCACGACAGCCTGCGCAGCGCCGAGCAGCACCTGAAGAAAGGGTTCTCGATGGCGGCGAACGACCGCGCGCCCGCCGAGCACAACAAGAAGCTCGGGTCGCTGTTCATCGTGAACCAGCTCTTCAAGATCTACTTCAAACTCAACATGATCCACCTCTGCCGCAATCTCATTCGCGCCGTCGAAGGCCCCGCGTTCCCGTCCTTTGAGCTCTTCATCAAGAGCGACAAGGTGACCTACCAGTACTACGTGGGCCGCATCTCCATGTTCGAAGACCAGTACCAAAAGGCAGAGAAATGCCTCGACTACGCCTGGCAGCACTGCCATCAAAGCAGCAAGCGCAACAAGAGGTAGGCATTTCTGACTGCGCGAAGATGACACGATGCAGACGTACCCAGGTATGTTAACCATCCATCTATCCCTGGTAGAATGATCCTGCGCTTCCTGGTGCCAGTCAAGCTGCTGCTAGGCGTGATGCCGTCGCCGCAGCTCATGCAGATGTACGACCTGGACGAGTACACGGGGTTGACGGACGCGATCCGTTGCGGCAACCTCCAGCTCTTCAACGAGTACCTGGACAAGTACCAGGACAAGTTCATCCAGCAGGGCGTGTTCTTGCTCATCGAAAAGCTGCGCCTCGTCGTGCTCCGCAACCTCATCAAAAAAGTGTACGTGGCGCTTGCACCCGGCTCATCCGCTGGTCACCACACACACACTCATGGGAGGTGATGGGTGTACAGGTACCTCATCCGCCAGAGCCACCAGCTCCGCTTCCGTGACTTCCAGACTGTTCTTGAGAGCGTCACGGGCCAGCCCGTGGACATGGACGAGATCGAGTGCATCCTCGCCAACCTCATCTTCAAAGGGTACATGAAGGGTTACATGTCCCACCAGAAAAAGGTGCTCGTCGTGAGCAAAGCGATGCCATTCCCTGCAATCACCGATGTCTCTGGATAGAGAGCGAGCCGTCGATCCCCTCGTAAGTAGTACATGCCGTCATTTTCTTCAGTGAAAAGACCGTGTCAGCGGTGCACCATCGTCCGCAGCATGGCTTCGAGCTCGGCTCGTCGAGCGCGCTTGTACTCGTCCACCAATTCGTCTTTCGACTTGCCCATCTTCTCAGCAGTATTCGAACCCACGAGCTTCAGAATCGACGAAGGCTTGACCTCGTCGCTGGTGGTGTTGCCTGGTTTGGCCACACTGCGTGGTGCAGGGCGACTTCGAACATTGCTGACCGCGGCATCACCAGGCTGCATAGGTCGTCGTGAACTGTCCTGCTTCAACGTGGTCGAGGGGGAGATAGCAGCAGTCGCTTTGACTTCAGCGGAAGTGTTGGGCTGCCGAATGAGCATCGCATTGGTTGGTTCGGTGTTGCTCGCGGTTGGCTCAGGTCTTGACGGTCGCACAGGGGGCGGTACGGCCACCAAGTTGCGTTGCAGAGCACGCTCCACAGCCCAGGATCGTGTGGTTGACGCTGGTTTCTTCGGTGGGGTCTCAGCATCGGTGGTGTTTATACTGGCACTCGTCGCTGCCTCTGCAATGGCACCTGCGCGCTTGGTGTTCTGGGCTTCCATCTCGGCCTCGAGCATCCAGTTGAGCCGCGCTTCCTTGTCCTGTAGTCGGTTCACCAGTGTTGAATACTCTTTCTCCTCAGCCGTGGATTGGCTGGCATTCAGATCAGTCTGTTTCGCGGCACGCCTCCCAATCTTCGTGGCTGCAGACTGTGGCGTAGATGGTAGTTCTCCATCTAGGCTGCTGGGCTTGGCTTCCTCCTCCGACAGTGGGCGAGGAGACAGCATTTGCCTCGCTGCTGCCACATGAACTCCTCGGTGATCGATTGCACGAGTGGACATCTTCTTCTCAACGAGACGACTTCGCTCGGTGTTCATCAATAGCTCTTTGAGCCGCCGGTTCTCCTCCACGAGCGCAGCATTCGCTGCTACAGCCGAGCTATCAGCCATCTCCTGATTCTGACGGCGTGCCTGCTCGAGCAGCTCGCGTAACCGCGTGACTTCGAGCCGCATACTGTGGATCTGTTTCTCATAGTACACACGCTGTTCGCCCACGACACGCTCGCTGGTCACGAGCTGCCGTCGAATCGGGCGACACCGCAACGTGCGCAGCCGTTCCGCGAACCGCAGCGTCGCAAAACTCTCTTCCATGCTCTCCCTCGCTGGACTCAGTGTCACAATGAATGCAGTGCGACCGTGGCCCTGAAGGCAGCGCTGCAATAGGCGCGTGAGCACCGAGTCGCGGAACGGGACATGCCCACGCTCCTTGTGAGCTAGTGCCAGCACACAGCTGGTGAGCGCCGAGAGAGACTTGTTGATGGAGGACAACTCGGTCGCATACTTGTCAGTGAGTTCACTGCCATGCACGTGCCACTTCTCCGAGCCCCTATGTAAGACATCGATAGCGGTCAGTGCTCAGTCAGGCCTAGCGACACCGAAGTGAGACTCACGCGAGATCGACGAAGTACAGTCGGGACAGACGACTGCCAGCCATTGCGGACGCAGCAGCGTCCCGACGCGGACTCTTCTTGCCCTGGGACTGCTCGCCGCCGTCCACGTTCTTGCGCAGCGTGATCTGGAACACCGAGTGGCCACGACTTGAGTGCTGGTTGTACAGATTGTCGCGCACCTCGCGGTTCAACGAGCCCTGTGAGTGTGCAAGGGATCAGCGACGAGCATGAGGCACTCATGGTCAGACTCCATACCTCGCGGAATGCGCGCAGCATTTCGCTTCGTGACTCGACTTTCCGAGAGGTGAGTCCGTCAACGAACACTGTTCCATCGAGCTTCTGCCGTATCGGAAGGCTAGGAGCCTCTTTCGATGGCTGCGGACGGTTCCACCCTGCGCGAAGGTCGCGGTCTTTCAGCAATGGTCGATTGCTCGGCGTGGATGCTGCAGTGTCATCAGCCGATAGAATGTCGTAGATTTTTTCGTTGTAGATCTGCAGCAACATCCTTGAAGAGCGCGGTTCGTGTGACGGCGAGGAGACACGCTGTACAAACTCACCTCGACGAAGGAGCCATAGACGCTGAAGTCCGCTGCAGCATCGCTTTCAATGTCACGAAATAGCTTGTCGATACACCGTGGCACGACTCCATAGGTGTCGAAGATCGTGGACGTTTCATCTTCCAACCCATCCTCCCAATCCGCGTCACGCTTGTTCGGTAATCCACTCATCGCTGTCGATACGACCACAGTCAATACCCAAAACCGTCGAAGCAGTCTGGATGGGGCATCAGCTACTCACTGTACGTCTTGCCTGTGCCAGTCTGGCCGCTACATCGAAAGAAAACATCCAGTCAGTGCAATCAGCCGTGAAGAGATTTGCGTCAACGAAGCATGTTCTCTTACTAGGCGAAGACACTGCAATCAAACCCGGCGAGAAGGCTGTCCACGCAATCTGCAAACCCACAGTGAGTCTTGTCAGTAGAGATAAGACACATTCAGACGCGGTGGCGATGAAGTACCTTCCACACTTTGGAAAATCTCTTCCTGTCCAGTGTTTCCATCAAACACAGCATCGGCCAGCAGCATCTTGGCCTGACCGTTCTTCTCCCAAGTCACGCTATTCTCGTGAACTCGTAACGTACTTGGCAGTGGTGCAGTCGGTGTACCCTCCCGTTCACGACGCTGCCGTGCTGCTCCACCATCAACAGCCTCATCTGAGGCTATCTCGGTTGAGTCAGACCACGGTTCCTCCTTCTTCTGCAGTGGTCGCACTCGCACCACGATTTTGAGACGTTCCTCCTTTGCATTGATGTCGCCATCAGCCTCAACCACTTCATCCACTGCCTCGGTATCCTCGCCGCCCATCCGCTCGGTAGCGGCACGTCGCGGCGAACTTGTTCGCGAGCTCATGTTGTGCGTGTGGGGGGTGATGTCCACGATATCCGAGCCTCCACAAAAATAACTCGATACGCCAGCTCCTCGCGCTGTCTCGTGCATACGACTGAGGTGAGACGGAATGAGCTAGGACCGTCGCTGCTGCTTGGCTGGTTGCTCTCGTTCAAAGTGCAGTTCGCGAACTCGATTACGCTTGGTGATCTACAGGGAATAGATGGTTTGATTGAGAATTTGCATGCATCCACATGTGGATCAGTGTGAGTGAGATGACGTACACAGCAGCCACTCAGTGTGACCTTCTTGCCACTCCCGAGAGTGCGAAGATCACGCAGTAGTCCTTCCAGCGAGGATAATCGCGGCGGCGTTGTCTTGCCTCCCACACGGCGTACGAGGTTGGTCAGGATGCGGATTGCCAGCTCATCAAAGCACCGCTCGTCCACAAGCATCCGTGATGACATGACCACTGCGGAGGGCGTCTCGTGAACAACGAACTCGTTCATGAGCGATTGCTCTGTGGAAGACACGAGCGAGCAGAATGTGGCCAAGCACACGTGTGTTAGTGCGGTAAAAGTCACATACCACCGTGCCTGATTTGGTCCCTACCTCTCTCCTGGAACTCGCGCTTGGCTCGAGCGGCTGCCGCATGGAAGTCCCTCAGTACTGCGATATCTCGTTCTCCATCAGAGCCATTCTCGATCTCGTCCAGTGCTTTGCGGATGCGGATCCGATCAAACACCAACGATTCGTTGGACGGATCCTCAACCCACGGTTGCTGGAATCGCTCGCACGTGGCCTTGAGCGACGCCTTGGACACATTCAGCAATGGTCGCAGCAGCTTTACTAGTACCTGTTTGTTGTCGTCTCCTTCCTTGTCTACGAGTACGGAGTCTGCCGATATCCCCGCGAGGCCATTGATGCCACTTCCACGCCCCAGTCGGAACAGCACTGTCTCGAGCTGGTCACCCAGATTATGGGCAACGAAGAGACACCGCACGCCGTGGTCCACGCACGCCTGCGATAGCAACTTGTATCGATAGCTGCGCGCTTCCTCCTGCAGTTTGCTCTTTCTCGGGGCGGCTCCTCCACTTTCCGCACGTGTCCAATCACACCGCATCGTCACGTGGTGGACGCCCCATTTCGCCGTCGCAATCTCGCCAACGTACCGCGCTTCATCTCCACTCTCGGTGCGCAGTGCGTGGTCCACTGTGATGGCGAGTAGCGGTGTTTGAACGTTGTGGAGAGAGAGGAATTCGGTGAGCAACAGCATCAATGCCATGCTGTCGGCGCCGCCAGAGAGCGCGACAGCGAAGGGAAATCGCCCGGAAGGACTCCCTGAAGCTTGCTGAACTTGTGGGAGGAAGAGTTCTTGAACTGCCTCCGGGGAGAGCCCGAGTTTGTGCAAGTGCAACGCAAACTCATCCGATGTGACTGGCGGCGTAGTTGTCGATTCCGAGACGGTTGAGAGTGATCGTCGAGAAGGAATGGAGGGGCTGAGGAGTTGATTCGCATCCTCAAATACACAGCTCCCCCAGATGCGTCGTGTGGTGTGGGGCGCGTACAGTGAGCGCGCCGTCGATCGCCATACGCGCGCCATGATCATCGCCATTCCTTTGTTGCAGTGTCACTCGACAAGTTCAACCCCTTTTCAGTGACCACAATATGTCACTATTCAAATATGTCATTAAAGAGAAGCTATGTAGCCACTTGGCAGCTGTGACGAGACTGGAAGACGAAGGGATCAGATCGTGGTGCCTGCAATCCCGGCGTGATTGAACGCAATCACTGCAGGTGAAGTCGTGCCGCTCAGGAAGAAAATGAGCGACGACCTGGTACAGCAGAAGATTGAGCTGCTCGCGCAGCAGAAAGCCAAGAGTGACCGCATCTATGAACTCCTGAATGGTATAGTCCTCTTTATTCTGTGGCTTCCGTGGTCAACACTTACATTGTATCTGGTGCAGCTCCTGGCGGCTTCAACGAGCACTCGCGAAAGACAATCAAGAATCTGGAGGCAGCCATCACGGCCTCGAAACGACCCGGTTACTTCAGCTACTACGAGCCTCCAGACCAAGTCAAAGCGGTAATCCGCAACGGCGAAGTAGACCGCCTCTACGAGCAAGTGCTGCAGTTGCAAAAGAAGATCGACCAGTTCACTGAGAAAATCGACGGCCACGTCGAGCAACAGAGCCAAGCCATCATCGCGTCGCCTCCCAAACCTGGTAGCGGAAACCCCAGCGTTGTGAACATGCAGCAGTGGTTTGCGACCTACGGTTCGCCCAAGACACCAGCGAGCGCCGAGATGTACTCGAGCTTCACGTCGGACAAGAAGGTTTACGGCGGCACCACGCACTACGCTGCGTTCCGGTCTCTCTCGAGCACCATGAAGAAGGGGCGCATGACCAAGTAAAGACTCGTGGTTGTGTGTGTTTTTTCACATTTTATTAACGCAGGGAGAATGGTGAAATCGCAAAGTCGTGGGTAAGCCTGGTGCTCTACCTGGGTGCATGACCAAGCAATCGCTTAAAACGTCGAGTACTTGCCAAGTGCCTCGACGTTGCGCCAGTCGTTGCCGGCGTAGCGGGCCTTGTCGCCAAGCTCCTCCTCAATACGGAGCAGCTGGTTGTACTTGGCGAGACGCTCCGAGCGGCACGGCGCGCCGGTCTTGATCTGGCCTGCGCTGAGGCCGACCGCGAGATCCGCGATGAACGAGTCCTCGGTCTCGCCACTGCGGTGCGAGGTCATGATGCCCCAGCCGGCCTTCTTGGCGGCAGTGACGGCCTCGATACTCTCGGTGACACTGCCAATCTGGTTCACCTTGAGCAACAGCGCGTTACACGCCTTTCGCTCGATCGCGATGGCCACGCGCGTTGGGTTGGTGACCGTGAGGTCATCACCGACGATCTGCACGTCCTTGCCGACGCGGGCGGTGAACTTGATCCACGACTCCCAGTCCTCCTGGTCGAACGGATCCTCGATCGAGACGATCGGGCTCGTGCCCTTGCACTTGGTGATGAAGCTCTCGTACAGCTCAATGAGCTTGTCAACGGGCAGCTTGTCCTTCTCGGCGGCGCTTGGGTTCTTGAAGTCCAGGTTGTAGCGGCCGTCGCTCTTGCCCGTGTAAAACTCGGACGCGGCGACATCCATACCAAGCTTGACCTTGCCGGTGTAACCCGAGAGCTTGATGGCCTCCTCAATGAGGTCGAGCGCCTCGCTGTTCTCCTGGATGTTTGGCGCAAAGCCGCCTTCGTCCCCAACGGCAGTGGCGTCCAGACCGTAGCGGCCCTTGATCACCTTCTTGAGGTTGTGGTACACCTCGCAGCCAATCTGCATGGCCTCCGAGAAGCTGGTGGCGCCCACCGGCAGGATCATAAACTCCTGCATCGCGAGCTTGTTGCCAGCGTGCGAGCCACCGTTGATAATGTTGAACGAGGGCACCGGCATGCACGGCGTCGGGTTACCGGCGAGGTCGGCAATGTGCTGCCAGAGCGGCACCTTGCGCGCGGCGGCACCAGCCTTGCAGAGCGCGAGCGACACGGCGAGGATCGCGTTCGCGCCGAGCTTCCTCTTGCACCAGCCCCATTCGTTCTTGGTGCCGTCGAGCGTCTCGACCATGTACTTGTCGACCTCGCTCTGCTTGGTCTCGTCCTTGCCGATCAGCGCCGGTGCGATGATATCGTTGACGTTGGCGATCGCCTTCTGGACGCCCTTGCCCAGGTAGGCGGCGCCGCCATCGCGCAGCTCGAGCGCCTCGAACTCGCCCGTGGACGCGCCGCTCGGCACGGACGCGCGGAAGAGACCGTGCTCGGTGGTGAGGTCCACCTCGACGGTCGGGTTACCGCGCGAGTCAATGATCTGACGGGCCTTGATCTTTTGGATTGGCATGGTTACGGGCTTGGGTTGTTGTTGGTGGTGGTGGTGGTCTGCGGGGTGCGCGTCCAATTCCGAAGTGAGGTTGCGTCGAAGGATCTCCCCGACCGGGTGGGTTTGGAGTTTGGTGTGGTGTGAATCCGCTCTGCCACCTCCCGCACGTCATCATCGCCGCATTGAAGCATAAACGGGGGCGAAACCAGGACAGTTATCCTGATTGAAGAGTTCATTGAGGACGGACGACCTAATTTAATGTGGTTGGTGTGGTACAGTGCTGCGTGTCTCTGCAAAACAATTCTGCTTGGAGTGGGTCGTGCCAAGTGACGAGGAAGGGTATCTTTTCGAACGTCATCGTCAGTTGGAGGGCGTGGTTGATGAGCACGAGGGAACAGGGAGGGGGAGTTTGGGTTTGGCTGCAGAGAACCTACGATCAGGTAGACAGGTAGATGGGAACCAAGCAGCAAGGACGAAGCGTTCTCTGGGTCGAGTCTTGCCCCCCATTCACTGCGATCAGTCAGCCGACTGGTGAATCCATTGCCACACTTGCAGTGCCTTGTCTTCACCTGTGCATCACACAGCTCTTCCTTGACCCACGCTTCCATGGTTGCGCAAGCAAGATCGGATCTCACTACAGTGCCGCGTTTTCAACGGGCAACGTAATACATCAGTCCAAACAAAGCGTCGTGATGAGGGATCGATGATGACCTCGCAGCTACTGCATCCAATCCACAGGGTAATGCGCTTGGATTTGTTTGTCTCCTGGGGACGCCATGCTCAAGCCAATAAGACATCTCAGGTCCATACCAAAACTGCCTCCCCACTCGCCAAGCACATTTTAATTAAGCGTTGCCGAGCGACACGAGTCGCCGCATTGATCGTACGAAGAAAGTCACGAGTGTATCAGCTCGCACGCAGCGAGTGGCCAGTGCCACCGCACAAGAGCTCCCACGGACAGCGTTCCTTATCTTCACCGATGAAATCCGTGATACTGTCAAGCGCGAGATGCCGCAGCTAGATCTCTTACAGATATCGACCGAAGTCAGCCGCCGATGGAAAGTGCTGTCGCCTGAGCACCGATCGATGCGTTGATCTCGCTATCGCTGTCTGTCATAGTCACAGTCGCGTTGACGCCTAGAGTTGGTTGCTATGTTTGGTGAGTACAGCGGTGTGATGAACTAACTGGCTTCCGCGGAATGGAAGCAACACGAGAAGAAGAAGAAGGCAGTCGACAAGCGTTCGTATGACTCGTGCGACGAGGATTTGTTGGCGCCGGAGAAGAAACCGCCCCAGCCTCCGCGGTCTGCATTCATGCTGTTCTCTGTCGCAATACGTGACACCGTGCAACGTGAATCGACAGAGCTCGAGTTCCTGCAAGTCTCGTCGGAGGTCGCTCGCCAGTGGAAGCTGGTCACACCAGATGAATTGAAAGCAGGTGGCTCTCTTCTTGTTGTGTGGATACTTCCATCGGACATCTCTATTGACGAGCACGTGAATCGTTCTCCTCCCCATGGAACTGCAGAACTACCAGGTGCTGACTGCAGCCGACTTGAAGCGCTATCACGAGGAGTGTGCGGGCGGTGGCAGCGATGACATGACCGACTAAAGACTGGAAAGTCCCCACACTTCAGTGCTAAGTTGTAGTGCTGTAGAATGCATAACCAATCACGATATCCAGGAGATGGCTCAGCACCAACACCCGCTTACTGGTCAAGTAAGTCCATGGGAGATCGAGACAGACAACCAAGACGCTTTGTTCGATACGAATAGAAACCAGCAGCAATTGTTGGGGCCATGTTTTGAATTCCATCAGCATTTCAATCACGCAATGTGGCCGCGTCTCGTGGAGCGGGACGGGGAGTTGGCAATTCATAAATTTCGGAGCACGCACCGTGAAGGAGCCATATCTCGTCATCGTACGACCATTCCATGATGATGTTCTGCACTTCGTCCTACCGGATGTTGGCGTCAGTGATCGCGAATCAAGTTCTTCTGCATCGACTGGGACCCACTTCTGATTCAAGGTGAACTCGGCGTGCGTGTTTCGCGGAGAGGAGACGGTAGGTGGAGGCATAGAAGTTCCGCCTGTGAGCTAATAGTGTGGACAAACTCGAGTCGACTTTCGGCGATGCTTCATACTGTACCTGCTTCCTAGGGATACGAGGTCTCCGTTTGCTGTTTGCAGTGCGTCGTGTGTCACTTCTGTTGTGAGGTATTGCGAGCTGGTGGTCTGACCACTGGTCAGACAACGCAGGGGTGACTTTGCCACGCTTGACAGAGGGAACAGTGTGAGAGTACTTCTCGAACCCCACTCAGCTGCTGCATGAGCGCGCTGCACCGAACGTCGATCGTCTCGCGCATATTGAGCCTGACGGACGCGTTCGTGAAACTTCATGCTGCGTCGTGGATGCATCGAGATGTACGATGGCCGAACGTCATGAGCGAGTGTGGAAAGAGGAGGCCGATCTACCTTCCTAGGCTAGGAATCCTAGCGCGACTGTTGCACGATGACCCAAACTCGAGACCTTCGGCGACAAACGCACTCCTTCGGCTTGAGGATTTGGAAAAGAAAGTACAAGAGCTCATCGCGTGTGCGAAAGAATGAAAAGAGCAAGAGACGCAAGCGCGGTCGAGATGCCTTCTGCGTCATCAATCTCACGAAGCTGTACTTCAAGCAAAGTCGCCATAGTCAAACGCACCTTGTTTTGACATCCCCGCTAACCACCCAAATACCCAATGCTTCGTCCTCAATGCGCTTCTAGAACCCGACAAATGGGTGTTGTTTTTTGATTTGGTTGGTCTCTGGCTTGGACATCAAGCGACACGAAGCGACAGCGTCTCAAGATCGTTGCCACAAGTCTTTTTGATCACCATGGGCAAGAACAAGGCTGCGAACGCAAACGCTAGCAAGGCCAACAAGGCCGTCGAGCCGCAGGAGATTGAGGCGGCGCCGGGCTTCTTTGGCTACACGATCAAGCCAGGACAGGCGCTCGTGTGGTCGAACGAGCTCGAGGAGCTCGCCGTGCAGCTCACCTCGGCCGCGCTCGGCCCGCAGGTCGTCGCCGGCCGCTCGACGCTGATCGCCGAGGTCAAGGACAGCAAGGTGGCGCTCTGTACGCTCGTGCCAGAGAAGGCGGAGCAGTGGAACCTGGCGCATCTATTCACGCCGTACGACGGACCTGTGGTGTTCCGCATCGAAGGTGTCAACGAGATCCACCTCACGGGCATGATCGATGTGCAGGACGACGAGGATGAGCACGACCATGACCACCACCATGGCCACGATCATGATGACGATGACGATGACGACAGCGACGATGCCATGATTGGCACCTACAGCGACAGTGAGAGTGACGGCAGCGATGTCATGATCTTTGGTGGTGATGACGATGATGATGACGATGAGGAAGATGACGAGGGTCGCATCGAAATCCTTGAGGAGCGTCTGCACGGTGATCTTGGTGAGAAGAAGAAGAAGGAAGCGGAGGCGAAGAAGGAGGCCAAGAAGGAGGAGCCAAAGAAGGAGATCAAGAAGGAAAAGGACCAGAAGCCAGCCGACGTCAACAGCAAGAAGCGTCCCGCCACCGCCGAGTCGGTCGAGTCGCCCAAGAAGGCCAAGACCACGCGTGTGCACAAGGGCGTCACCATCGAGGAAACGTAAGCCGTGTATTACTCTGTATCCTCAATTGGTATGGAACCTAACGTTTTGTCTTACAGTGCGATCGGCAAGGGCCAGCCCGTGGCCAGGGGCAAGAAGGTCAGCATTCTGTACAAGGGCCGCCTCCAGAACGGCAAGCAGTTTGACGCGCAGCAGAACCGCAAGACACCGTTCGTGTTCCGCCACGGCATCGGTGATGTGATCAAGGGCATGGACATTGGCATTGAGGGCATGCGCTCGGGTGGTAAGCGCACGATCACCATCCCGGGCCACCTCGGCTACGGCAAGGCCGGCTCGCCGCCCGTGATCCCTCCGAACGCCACGCTCATCTTCGAGATTGAAGTGTTGTAGACGAGTACGCTAATGCAGATGACGAATAGAGCCGATGAAAGAATTTTTGTGTACGGAAAACCAACATGGAGGTACATTCTATATGACTCAATTTACATAAGTACTGTGGGGGGTACGGGTGCTTGGAATGAATAACGCGGAAGAGCCACCGCACTGCACTGCGAGCCATCGCGCTGACTTGGCCGGCTTCCAAACATTCGTGCCGTGAGTCGCGACGGTGGGATTCTCGACTAGGTATATAAGAAGCCTACTGTTGCGCAGCTTGCTCCGTGTTGATGACATGCGCAGACTGGGGCCGACCGCTTAGTCAAGAGACTGATTACACAGTGGGCACACGGGTTTCCGACCAGTATTTACGGATGTGAACGCCCACTTGTCCAGACACTCGAGGTGGAACTCGTGCTTGCACCGCTTGAGTAGCCGCATGAGATCAGCCGACTGGTACTCTTCGCAGCAAATGCAGCACGTGTCGTTGTTGGATGGGCCGCCGCGGAACTCGACCAGCAAATCCACGAGTTCGCTGCGTTCGACACATCCGGTGTACTCGACGCCACGTCGATTGAGGCGTTCCTTCAGTTCGAGGATCGACTCGTTGCGTAGCTCGTCGGGGGAGCGGAACTCCTCCATCGGCATGGCCTGGATCATGCGCATCACCTGGTCAAACGACTCTTCCGTCGAAGGGTTTCCAGTGCCGGTCTCACGCGCGTTTGCGGACGCGGCCGCCTCGCGTCGGCGCTGCTCTCTGGCTGACGCCTCCTCCACAAACTCACGCCACGTGAGCTGTGGGAACTGGCCGCGCATCATCACCATTTGGCGGATAACACCGTAGAACTTGAAGAACGCGAGGATCGCCATCACCAGCACGAACATGATCGCGATCGTGGCCATCGCCTCGCCCTCGTTCTCACCCGCCTGCGACTGCAGTAGCGGTACCACCACCTGCGCGAAGATGACCAACGCGACCATCCATGGGTTACTCGAGGCGCTCACTACCACAAACATGCTGGTGGTGGAGTGGAGGTGGAGACGGTTCTTGTGTGCTTGTCTTGAGTGGTATGTGTGGGAACGAATGAATTAGCGTGGGTTCCGTCAGCACGTTTCGAATGATGAAGTGGGTCTCTGCATGGAGAGAAGGGCATCGCCGTGCTTCTAATAATAGCCTCTGCATAATAGTTAGGGAACATTCGATACGATCACTATCGAACCTGTTACAAACTGTTGTGTGGTTCATATCGTCACCCAAAAATCGAGAGCAAGACGAGCAAGATCAAGATCAGCATGACGACCAATGTGCCAGCGCTGATTCCGCCGTTCCGGTTCAGCACCGTGCAGCACGAGCTGTATCGAGGGTCGTACCCGACGTTGAAGAACTTTCGCTTTCTGCGACGGTTGAAACTCAAGACAATCATCTCGGTGATCCCTGAGCCGCCAACATCGGATCTTGTCGGCTATTGTGCGGACGAAGGCATCACGAACTACCATTTCTACGCGGAAAAGTTCACGTCCGATAATGTGACAGTGTCTCCGTCCACCGTCGCGCAGATCCTGCAGTTGCTGATTAAGCAGGAGAACCTGCCGCTCTATATCCACTGTCTGGACGGCGCCAACGTCACGGGGATCATCATTATGGTGCTGCGAAAGCTCCAGAACTGGACTAAAGTGGCGACAATCTCCGAATTCTGTCGCTTCACGCGAGACCACGGGATCGAGAAAGACGAGTCCGAGTACTTGGCAGCGTTCTCCGAGGAGATCGTCGTGCCGGCTGATGTACCCAAGTGGTTATGGAATGGGCTGCGCATCTCCAAGCACCCGACCATGATCATCCACCAACCAGACCTCGAGCAGTCCTCAGCCAACGATGGCGTTAGTGGAAGGTACGTGTGATTCTGTTGTTGCTGCTGTGTGCGTATGTCAAGAACTAACCGAGAGCTGTGGATATATAGTGGTCCCAAGTGGGAGACGGATGTGGAGAAGGCGGAGGCGATCATCCGCCAGTTTGATGAGGCCAGCCGTGCGCGAGCACTGAACGATGGTGGCGATCCAATGGATGAGCTGGACGTAGCTGACGATGCGCTGATTGACATCGTCATCCCTCGATCGCTCGAGGCCCTCGATCTGGCAGGAGTGTGATTTGGCTCCGTACTGTAGAACGAATGAAACTCGTCGAGCTATTTATTACGGCACCCTCTTGATCCCGTCCATTTGGTCGTGTGTAGCTTGCTGGCATGAGATTACGCTTCATCTTCCATCCGGGTCCAAATCAATCGCGCCATGGATGCTCGATTTTCAAAACACGCGGCAAATTCGTGCCTATTTTGATGTGTACCACATCAAAAATGTACGAATTTAGGTATCCGCCAGGACATTGGTGGCTTCACAGCAACATCCATCAATGCAGCCAGCAGAATTGATCGTCCGTGCGTGGTTGGTGACTAGCTCTGTCGATGGCTCAACGTGATGACTACGCCTCGGACAGCTACGCGTCGGAAGACGATGTGCTTAGTGACTTGGCCGACCACGATTCCGACCATAACGCGCAGAGTTGGCGAACACCAAGCGTTGTCGACAAGGAACCACTGACAACCAACACCACCAGCGCGGCATCAACTCCGCACCAGCCCACGGCCACGGAAGCTGCGCAAATGTTCGTGTTCTCAGCGGCAAAGGCCGGCATGCACGACGTGGACAAGGAACATGTCCAAAAAGTCGTGCTTGAGATGTCGAAAGACTCGAAATTTTTCCAGAATTCCATCAAACAGAACGAGAAAGTCGAGGCTCGCATCCGCGAAATGAGAACCAAACTGCAGGCGCTGACCAAGGCACGTCGCGATGTGCTGCAGCGCAAGATCGACCGCCTTCTCGTGTCCCTAGAGACCTCGCGCGAGCTCACAAGGACCAAAGTGGTGATCGACATGGACATGTTTTACGCGGCGGTCGAGATGCGCGACAACCCATCACTACGCGACAAACCACTCGCTGTCGGTGGCAATAGCATGCTCTCCACCACCAACTACGTGGCGCGCAAGTTCGGCGTCCGCGCGGCGATGCCCGGCTTCATCGGCAAGGAACTGTGCCCGGATTTGGTAATGGTGCCGCCGAATTTCCCGAAGTACACGGCCATCTCGACGCAAATTCGAGAGATCGTGGCGCAGTACGATCCGCAGTATCGCGCCATGAGCCTGGATGAAGTATACTGTGATATCACCGAGTTCATGGATGCCAACTGGACACGGTATGCGACCAGCAGCGCAGCCAGGATGCGACCCCATGATCTCATGCTGGGCGACAGGATGAGTGACGAGGAGGAGGACGACGTCGGTGAGTCAGATCACCATGATGAAGACGGTGGATTGGGTGGTGATTTCCAGCGTCGGACCGGTGTGCCACCTGGTCAGCGTGAAGCCATCGCTGCTGCGATCGTCGACGAGATGCGGGCCGAGATACTCGAAGTGACGCAGCTCACGGCCAGCGCCGGCGTCGCCCCCAACACGATGCTGGCCAAGATCTGCTCGGACTTTAACAAGCCCAATGGCCAGTACATTCTCGCATTCAATCGAGAGAGTGTGTTGGCATTCATGGAGACGCTTCCTGTGCGCAAGATTGGCGGTATCGGCAAGGTGATGGAGAAGACGCTGGCCGCTGCTCTTGACATCACGGTCGCCAAGCAGTTGTATGATCAGCGCGTCGCGCTCTTCCACTTGTTCTCAGAGCGTACAGCGACGTGGCTGCTCCGCATCTCGCTAGGTTTACGAGGCAACAGTGACAGCGAAGGACACCACGAACGCAAGGGGTACAGTCGCGAGCGAACGTTCTCTGCCAAGGGCATCCACGACCCGCGGTGGCTGGAAAAGATCTGTCGTGAACTGTGTGATTTGCTGGCGAAGGACTTGCAGGAAGGCATGCACGGTGCCAAGACCGTCACTCTCAAGCTCAAATGCGCCGACTTTTCACTGCGTACGCGTGCGGTGACGAATGCACGCACGCTGCGGACGAGTGACGACTTTTTCAACTACGCGGTCGAGTTGCTACGCAAGGAGCTCCCTCTCACGCTGCGGTTGATGGGGGTGCGTGCCTCATCGCTGATACAGCTAGGGTCTACTGATTCGGCCGACGACAGTCAGCCAGCATCGACGAGCAGGAAGCGTCAGGCGATGATCGACAGCTTCACCAAGACTGTGGCAGAATGTGAAGATGTGGAGGCGAGTGGAGGCCAAGTGAGTGTGATGCTAGCACGCAAGCGATCCAGGGGTCCGAAGCAACTTGGGATGGAGGCGTTCACGGTGGGTGGAGTCGCCCCAGACTTCAGTACAGTGACAGCCACTAGCTCCTTTCGTGGAAGTGCAGTGAACCAAGCGGCAGGAGTTGAAGCCGAGTCCAAGCCATCAGCCATCCACTCGAGACCCGGGGCAAGTCATCGTGATCCCGTGGAGGGCTCGTTTCAACCGTGCCCCATATGCCAGAAGATGATCAACGTGGGAAACGCCATCGCCATCGACCTCCACGTGGACGCATGTTTACGAAGAGGTCAGTCTCGAGGTGTAGGTGGATCGGCACGGGATGGGGATCGCAAGGCACCGCAACGCAAAGTGCACCACTTCTTTCAACGATGACACGTCGTCTGATTGGCTAATATTATACATAGGTTCACTTTGATTGGTTGAAAATGAGAAAATCTGTGACAGCGTGGAACTTGCGGTCAATCAATTGCCTTGCCGTCACATCACTTGATACGACGGCAAGACACGACCACATGATATTTGTCCATGCCGCGAGCAGCATGCAGCTTGTTATCTGGTGGTGTATTCCATTTTCACCGCGCTTCGTCCCATCAATTTGCGCGAACCTGCGACGCGGCCACCAGAACTTTCCCTCTTTTTTGTGTTATTAATGGGCTGGCCTCGTGGATTGTTTTGGCCTGCAGCTGGTGGGAACGTGCTAAAAACACCTTTTTCTGCACCATGTCGCCACCCTATCTCAGTAAGTACTACTACTACTATACTACACCCCTCGCAGAAAAAGATCGCGCGGCGTTTGGCCAAACAGACCACCAACTCGCTCCGCTTCCATCACGCCGCGTGAAGAGCTACGGTGGCTGCACTGGTGCCCGTGGCCATTGCGCATTTTACCGCCCCAGGCCCTTGCCCGTCACGCCACCACACAGTCAGCATGATGCAGCACGCCGCTCGTCGCGTGGCGCGCCAGCCGCGGCGCTCACTGTTCACCGCCAGCGGAGCGCGCTTCCACCCCGATGCATCGGCTCCGACCGCCAGCACTGCCGACGCGCACGAAGGCAAGGAGCGCTTGATTCTCTTCGACACGACGCTGCGCGACGGCGAGCAATCGCCCGGCGCGACGCTCAACTTCCACGAGAAGCTCGACATTGCGCGCGCGCTGAGCGTCATGGGCGTGGACGTGTGCGAGGCGGGCTTCCCGATCTCGTCGCCGGGCGATTTCGAGGCCGTGCAGGCCATCGCGCAGCAGATCGGTCCGCTCACGGCCAACCGCAAGACCGGGCTGCCCATGACCATCGCCGGCCTGGCGCGCGCCACCGAGAAGGACATCCTGCGCTGCTTTGACGCGGTCAAGCACGCGCCGTCGCACCGCATCCACACGTTCCTCGCCACGTCCGATATCCACCTCAAGTACAAGCTCAAGATCTCCCGGGACGAATGCATTCGCCGTGCGGTGGAGGCGGTGTCCTTCGCCGCGAGCCTGACGCCGGACGTCGAGTTCTCACCGGAGGATGCGGGGCGAAGTGACCCGGATTTCCTCTGTGACGTGCTGGCCGAGGTGATCAAGGCGGGTGCCACCACGCTCAACATCCCAGACACGGTCGGGTACACTGTACCAGAAGAGTACGGGTCGCTGATCCGGTACTTGATTGAGAACACCACGGGCAGTGAGAAGGCCGTGTTCTCGACCCACTGCCACAACGACCTGGGGTTGGCCACCGCCAATGCACTCGCGGGTGTGCAGGGTGGCGCACGGCAGGTGGAGGTGACGCTGAATGGCATTGGCGAGCGTGCGGGCAACACGGCGCTCGAGGAAGTGATCATGACGCTCAAGACGCGGCCGCAGCACTTCCCGGTGTACTCGACCGTGGACTCCACGCACATTATGCGGGCGAGCCGCATGGTGTCGCACTACACGGGCATGACGATCCAGCCCAACAAGGCGATCGTCGGCGCCAACGCATTCGCGCACGAGTCGGGCATCCACCAGGACGGCGTGCTCAAGCACCAGGCCACGTATGAGATCATGCTGCCCGAGTCGGTCGGTCTCACCGAGAACAAGATGGTGCTGGGCAAGCACTCGGGCCGCCACGCCTACGGCAAGCGTCTCGAGCAGCTGGGCTTCACCGACCTGACGCCCGAGCAGCTCGACTACTACGTGGACAAGTTCAAAGTGCTCGCGGATGAGAAGAAGGTGGTCACCGATGCGGACATTGAAGCCATCGTGTCGGACGAATTGTACAAGCCCGAGCAGTACTGGACGTTGCAGTCGGTCCACGTGACGGCGGGCAACCGCGTCAAGCCGACGGCGACCGTCACGCTCGCGTACAAGGATGGCGCGGAGGTGAGCGAGGCCGCGATGGGCACGGGCCCCGTGGACGCCATCTACGTCGCGATCAAGCGCGCCACCGCGATGGCCGCCATCAAACTCAACGAGTACACGGTCAACAGCATCACGGACGGACTGGACGCGCTGGGGGAAGTCACGGTGCGGGTCGAGGACGACTCGGACGCGCTCACGGCGCCCGGGGACCTGGTCAACCCACAGACGGGCGTCGCACGCAACCGCCAGTACGTTGGCCACGGCGCCAACACGGACATCCTCGTGGCCTCGGCCACGGCGTATGTGAACGCGGTGAACCGTTTGTTGGCCGCACGGGAACGCATCCAGGTCGAGTCGGACCGCAAGGCGACGGGCACGCCCCGTCGAGTAGGTGCGATGGCGTAAAACCACGAAACCACCAAAAACAAACCAAAACAATAGATAAACCGTTTTAGGAGTGGACCAAAGCAGAAAAGCACTCACTCGGGCTGGAGACCGTCGTACGGGGTGAGTCCGAACGAGTTTTCGATCGTGTCGTCGGCGCCGCGTGCGATGAGGAACTCGCCGAGCTTGCCTTCCGCGTCGTAGGCCATCGCAAAGTGGAGAGCCGTGTTGCCCTGCGCGTTCTTGTGGTTGATAGTGGCACGTTTGGCCAAGAGGTACTCGACCATTTTCACATTGATGTTCTGGCATGCGAGCAGCAGCAGCGTGTTGCCCTTGTCGTCCTCCGCGTTGATGTCGAAGCCAGCGTCGACGCTCTCGATCAGGCGCTTCAGGCGGCCGTTGCGAGCCTGTGAAAACACCGTGTCGGGGTCGAGCGAGACGCCAGCGGCTGGTGACGAAGTGGAGCTGGTGCTGGTGGGACCATTGCCACGACCACCTCCTACACGTGCGTTGCGGGCGTGGGCCTCGTGCTCGACGGCGTCGATCTGGAGCTGCTCCTGCTGGGATAACGGGAGCAGCTTGTTGCGTGCGACCAGGATCTTGCGGACGTGGAGTTTGTGCGAGACGCCCAGCACGTCCGCCATGTCTTCGGTGCGTAGCTCGATCAGGAACTCGCCATCGACGGCGCCTTCCTTGAATGCCGTCTTGTACTGTGGCAGCGAGAGCGAGTCGAGCCAGCGCCCGACGTCGTCCACGGTCCAATCCTTCACCTGATCAGGCAGCGGCTGCTGGCTGGTGTGTTTGGCGTCCTCTTCTTCTTTCAGTTTCCGCTCGAGCTCGTGCTTCTTCAACTGCGACGCCGCCATCATGGCATCCGCACTACCGACCTGGAGTCGCTTCATCGTCGGGATGTTCGCAGCTGCCGCCGCAGCCGCCGCAGCCGCTGCCGTCTCGGCCGTGGACGAGATCGCAGCGGACGTGGTATCGGCGTTGATGTCGCGAAGGTTCTTGAGCATGTTGAGCGAGCTAAAGTAGGACAAGGACATGCTCATGAACTGGAACTTCATGAGCTCCTCGGTGGACTCGAACATGGCCTGCGACCGCTTCTCGTGCTCCTTGGCCTTCATCGCTGTCGCCGCCGCCGCGGCGGCTGACGTGGCCGTCGCTGCCTCGAGCTCGATGCCCTTTTCTCGCAAGTTCTCGAGTTCGAGTTTCTGCTCCTCGAGCAGCTCCATGAGGTTCCGTTGCATCCGTGCAAACTCACGGTCTTTGCGCATGCGCGTGGCCTCCATATCGGCGAGCTTCTCCTCCATCGCAGCCAATGCATCGCGCTTCAGCTGGACCTCGGCAAACACGGTCGTGAACTCGGCCTCCAGGTCTTTCTTTTTCTTCTCTCTCTCCACGCGTTTGATCTGAATCGCCATCTCCACGGCCAACGCGTCGGCCTGCCGCTTCTTGAGCTCGCTCTTGCCCTCAAATGCGTCTTCGATGCCACGCTCGTAGCCTGGGGCACCGTGGAGCTTCTTGGTGGGTGAGGCAGTGGGGACGCCACTGCCCAGAGGCTGCGGCTGCTGCGTCGCAGCTGCAGAAGTGCTACGCAGGATACCCTCTAGGCCACCGTTGTGGAGCATCTCAGCCTCGTGGCTGAGCTCGCGAAGGTCGGCCTCGAGCTGGTCGATCTCCTGTAGCTCCCGCTCGAGCAGCGCGAGCTCCTTCTCCGAGTCCTGCAGCTCGGCATGGATGGTGCTCACCTGACGCTCCACTGCTTCCTGTGCACGGTGGAGAGCGTCGATCTCGTTCTGCTGTCGCTCAAACGCTTGCTTGGAACCCTCGATCATCTGCAGCCCCAGCGCGAGGCGCTCAGGCCCTGGCTCGGCATCATGCCACGCCTTCTTACGCTTGGCCTCGACGCGTCCTCGGTGTCCACGGTACACGCGCTGGATCTCGGTGGCTGCCAGCAGTGAGAGCCGCTGGGTCAAGAAGCGGTCGCGGGCCACGTGCATGCGCCAGGTCGCCTGTAGCTTGGCCGCGTTCCTGTCTTGGTACCGTCGCCGCGCTTGCTCATCCTTGAGCGCCTGGCAAAAGCAGCGGCCACGGTGCCCGCGGTAGACCCGCTGGATTATCAAGGCTCGCTTGGCTCGAAGCAGCTTGATGAACTGGACGCGGCATGAGAACCCACGGAAGAGCCGCTGGATCGCGATCGCCGACGCACGCTGCTCGGACTTGTGGACACGGTGCTGCCTGTATCGGATGAACCGCCGCCGTCCTAGGAACCCACGCACGAGACGCACGATCTCCCCGCCAGCGAATCTTCGGATGCAGGCCTCTTGCTCCTGTTGCCGGCGCTTGGCGACGCGTCTCATGGCGAGGAAGCGCCGTATCTGGCTCTGGATCTTGACGGCGTGGGCGTTCTTGCGCTTGAGCAGCTCCTTCTTCAAGAAACCCTCGTGCTCCTTGACTTGCTGGCGGTAGTTCTGGTCCATCTCGGTCCGGACTTGAGTGAACTCATCAACGTGTAGCACGCCGACGCGCTTCCGAGTCTTCTCCTCGGCTTCCATTTGGTCAAACACACTGGAGAGTTCAGGCTGAGCACGCAGTTGCTGCTGCATTTCACGACGTGTGGGCGACACGAGCTGCTTGGCCGACGGCTCGGCTCGCTCCCGTTCACGCTCGATTGAAAGAACGATCGGTGTGGTGGTCGTGACCGTGATATCAGCGGCAAGCAGCTCCAGCTCGCGCTTCTTTGTCTCCGTTTCGCGAGCGGCTTGCTCGTCTTTGAGCTTTCGCTCGAGAGCAGCGAGTCGCGCAGCGTCCTCTTCTTCCCACTGGCGTCGACGCCGGTCTTGTTCCTGGCGCAGCGCCTCCATGCGTTCTTCCGCAGCGCGTCGCTGCCGCTCTCGAAACCCTTCCGCTTCTTGATGAAGTCGTTTCTCTTCAGCTTCCATGCGAGCACGCACGGCGTCGATCTCCTTGTCGATCAAGAGTGGGTCGGGGGCGTCAACCGCGAGGACTGGTCCACTCGGACGGCGGTGGAGATTCGACTGAGGCTGTTCTGGAAGCGTAGGCCGGGGAAGCTCCTGTGGTGGCTCGATCGGATCGGTAGTTGGTGCGATGGACGACTTTGACTGACGACGAGACGAAGGGAAAGAGGTGGCTTGCGGTGGCGAAGAGAGAATGGACTCGTGGTCTTCGACTGGGGACGCAGCGGGTGGCTCTGGCGTTTTGTGCTCATCAGGGATATCGAGTTCAGCACTTGGGGCAGCGTCGTTCACCGTCGATTGCTTGGTGGAAAAAGGTGGTGGATCGGCGGCAGGGATGGCCGTCACGACTTGCGGTTTGCTCACGGATCGAAGGTCTGAGGTCATTGATGGGGAAGGCTTCGCAGCAGGTAGTGGTGTTGTGCTCGCCGGTGTCGATGACTGCGGCGGTTTGGCCAGGACAGGAGCTCCTAGCTCCTTCTCAACCACAGGCGAGGATGGCACGTTGAACGTACGTGGCGGCTGGGGCTGCGGAGGGGTCTCTACCGGTGTTGTATCGTGTGCGGATCTCTCCTTGGAGCACACGACGAGCTCGAGCAGCTCGGACACGTACTGCTTCGCTTCTTGACGCAGTTCGTGACCTGCACGCAGCCACGAGACGAACGCACTGCCTGGAGTCGCGAGCACTTGCTGGAGCTGCCGCTTGGTCTTCCCTGCGAGCGAGTCAGTGCCTGCGTTCTGTTGGTGGGACCACGAGTGCGCGACATTCACTCGCTGCTGGAGAAACGGGTCCACGGATGTTGGAGCCACGAGCTTGTTCTCGACCGATTGCACGAGCACGAGAGGCACACGCAGGTGCGGGAGCTGCGCCGTGAGATCAGCATGCAAGAGTGCACCCTGGCACACGCGGACGCGGCCGTCCAATGATATCGGGTTGGTCACTGCCGTGTAGATACTGAGCGCGAGGTTCACGTCGATCTTGGCCAGGTACCCTTCTGAGAACAGGTATTTGCTGAAGAATGTGACGGGCAGGTCCGGCCGCGTCGGTGGCAGACACGAGAAGACATTGACGGTGCTATGGAGAATCGCAGCGAGCTGTGCGTCCACTTTCGCGAAGCAGTTAAACAGAACGAGTGACTGGAGATCGGAAGCGTAGGCCTCATGCGCGCCATACTGCACCGCAAACGCTGTTGCGACGTTGGCACCGTTGCCAAACCCGACGACGTGGAAGGGTAGTCCGGTAGTGATGAACTCGGCAGTCTCCTGCAAATGCTCAAGCAACTCGTGGACGCGTGCGGCGTACCATACGTTGTTGAGCACAGAAGCACGATCCGAGTCACTGAGCGTGGTCGAGTACCGCGTGCCGGCCTGGCCGGGCAGGTTGAAAACGAGAGCACGAGCGCCCACGTGCTTGGCGAGAATGGGCCGAAAGAAGACCTTGGTACTGTCCATCGTGTCGAAGAAATCGTGGAAGACGATCAAGTTGCACTTGGGACTACCGCCGACGGCTTGGCCCGTGATCGTGTAGGGAATCTGAGTCACCCCGTCCGAGCAAGTGAAGACTGCGTCTGTACCTGACTGCGTCGCGGCTTCGACACAACCAGTGGATGCAGCCAGTCGCTTCATTTGCTGGTTCTGGATCGCTCTTCGCGCTGCAGCCGCTACATTCTTCTTGGTGGTAGACGTCACCTGCGATGAGACTGTCGGAGGGAGTGCAGGCGCCTCTTTGCTCGACGTTGCTGAGAAGAATAGCGCCACATACTCTTGATCTGGGAAAGTAGTAGGCACAAAGCTGTGGTTCACGAACGCCAGGGTCTTCCACGTTTCAGGATCGTGTGTGAACAACGACACGTTCTTCCATGCGTACGCTTGCATGGTCGTGCGAAACCTGCAGCATCAATGCATCCATTTAGCAAAACAAACAAACTGAAAGATCTGCACCAGCGGCCACGACGTACCAGTCGCAAAACCGTGCGGCGCAGGAACTGATAGGCGCAATGTGTTCGGGAGAGAAGAGCGGGTTGCGGACATGCGCAGCGGCATGCTCTACCAGTGCATACTGGAGATCGCCAAGCTCGAAGCGCTGAACCAGACTCAGCAGCTTGTCTTGAGTGAATAGCCGTTTGATCTCCTGTGGAGCAAGCTCTCGTCTACCGAGCAGCACAACCCCAAGGGCGTTGATCAACATCATGACGGCAGGATGCGGGTTCGTGAAGCTGAGCAACTCGGCAGCATCCTTCTTCGAGACGGTGGGCAAGATGACAGATCGTGCGTGGGTCCAAACGCTCTTCCACACTCGGCTTGCTGTGACGGAGGCTTGATGCAGTCGATGGTCTTGGTCTTGGTCATCCTGCTCTGTTGCATACTCGCCGTCGTCACGATCTTCATACAATGCATTCAGTCCTCCAGATCGAAGCACCTCCGCGCGGTTCCGTCGTGACGGACTGGATGAACGGCTCGCGCTTCGTCGCCTCGCCACTTGATTCTGAGCCTTCATACGAACGGCTTCGACCAGAGTGTACAGTGTGAAGCAGTTCGCGCACACTTGGACCTCCTGGTAGTAGTAGCCTGGAAAGGTTTGCCCCAGTGGCTCCCCGTCGCCGTAGTACACCTCAGCAAGATAGTCACCGTCTTCCCCCTTTTGGTACCGCCGAATGAAGAGATCCACAAGCTTCTTCTCGGCTCGTGTCTGCGCGATTAGCTTGAATGGGATGGTGTGCAGCTTGGAAGTGGAAGCAGCCGAGTCCTCCAGTTGCCGTCGCTGTGGCGACATGGGTTTGTGCTGCAGAAAATCATCCGTCGTGTGGTCTGGATGAGCGACTAGAAACGCCGACGCCGCTTTCGTCGCCGAGATCACGCTGGTGCTTCGTGCTCCACTGAGCTTTCCTGGTGTCTCGCCCGCTCCAAAGGCGATTGGAGCTAGCGGCTTGTCGGTCATACGCTTGGTCGTCCACTTGTGCATGTATAGTTGGCAGTAGTCTCCACAGCATCCTTTCTTTTGACTGGAGACGAGGTGCGCCGCCGACAGCATCCGCTTGCGTCCTCTCGAGAGCGATGAACTCGCTGGTAGAAACTGCATCGCTTGGTCCCAGTCTGTTGCACTTCGCAGGCGGACGCTCGAGTCATCACTGCCTGTACCACGAACCCGATGCATTTCCACTCGTAAACTCTCCAAAGTGGTCGACGATGGCAGTGTGGGTTGCGAAGCAGAGGCACTGACCAGCAGCGTGGGCCGCTTGGCCGTCGGTGTTGGGGAGGACAGGATGGCCTGGATGAGCTTCTCGTCCGGTTTCTTGCTAGCGTCGGCCCTGGCTCTGGCAAGGACGCGTTCGTTCACGGCGTGGGGACCATCGTACGCGGCCACAGGATTCTCTGTAGGCAGAGGAGCACTGGTAGCGACTGCGATGGACTGACAGTCCTCTGTACGCCATACGGATATCCGGCCAAAGTCGTCCATGACCAAGTAGAACGTGCACTGGACGATGCGGCACTTCTTGACTCGTTCCACGTAGCTGTGTTGATACAAAAGTGAGCACTCATTTTCGCAATGACCCGAGCAAAGGCACGCACCTCACAACAGACTGGACCATGCTGGCGACCGTTGCATTCAAAGCGTTGTCCATGCTCATGATGCGCTGGTTCCCCAATGCGAGTCGAGATAATTTGCCCTGTAGCCGTCCCGACTTGTGGACCCTGACGACACATACCGGTACATACACACCTCTCGTAAGTCAGTTCACGCGTACCAGTTCTCGACACCAATCCCAGCTACGTCACGTACGAGTACTCATACTCGATATTGGCGTAGCGCGTCGGATCCAGCTCTCCACGTGGCTGCGAGAACGCGCTGAGCGTCGCCGTCCCTTTAAAACTGGTGAGGAACGCCTGGCACTCGGCCGCCGTCATCAACTGCAGCCGCCGCTGGTCCTCGAACCAGCACAATGCCGCGTAGTGTACCGTATTCTTCTCGTTCGAGAGCGCGTGGCTACTGAATTGCTGGCAGACGTTGGCGATGGTGAGTTTCCGCTGTGCCTTTCTTCGGATCACGCCGCCCGAGCTGCTATAGAACCACGACCAGATCTGTTCCCGCTGGAGGAACACCGTGTCCAGGATCTCCACAGCGCACTGTGGGATGATATGGCTCGTCAGTTGATATTACTGTGGTTGAATGCAAGAGAGAGAGAGAGAGAAAAAATGCACTGCATACCTCACCGCTTTCCTTGCTCACGAGCGACGAGCAGATCCATTCCCATGATCGATTGGCGCGCGGGGCGGAGGGATCCACTGCGGGGACCGAGTCACGGATGATCTGCACGATGGGCTGGCGCATGGTGATGATGATGCTCGCTCTGCAAGCGCGCTACGTCACTTGGCTTTCGCCTCCAAGACGGCCGTGAATATCAGCGTTGGTCTCCATTTAGATCGTGGCGCGAAATGCATTTTTTGAGTGTGTGAAACGGTTGCAATGCGGAATATACCTTGTTTTGATTTTGCGTGAATGAAACGAACCTGTTTATGGGAACATTCTGTTTTGCATACGAATGTTCGGCGTGATGAGCACAACTTGACGAAGAGTGAACCAGACCTGTGACAGACATAGATGGATTTTCAGACAAGACTTTGCACTGTATGTACGGTCACGACACGGCACTGCACAGGATATAACGAGCTCCTTCCCAATCTTGGGCGTGACGTGTTCCAAGACTGTTGTCGCCCTTGGAGAGCACTTGCCACTTTCGGATAGATGGTGCTCGAGTTTACCGTATATTTTTAGAGTGTATCCTTGGTTGATGTCTGAGTCTGTCCACTTGCCCTACCCCTCAGGGTAACCCCTGATCGTCCACTATTTCGGGCAGTAATCATTTTGATAGACCGTCAGTGGCGCTCGCCGAGATCCACCATCCGCCTTATCACTGCGTAATCGCACACTAGAATACGACGGTACCGTGGTGGCTTGCTGCTGTTGGTGTCGCATCGTTTATCGGGTCATTTGGACTCCAGAAGGCGTGTCGCGCTTCGCCCCCCAAGTCACGTTTTCGCTCGGAGCCATTTTGCAAAAGACACGCCGCCGCCAGCGCGATTGCATTGAATCGATCGATCAATCGATTCCCCATTTCTATCGGGCGGTTGGTTGACCTGAAGGGTCAGAGTGTTTGTCCCGTGGCGAGTGCACCAAAAGGGAGGGAATTCTCCAGCGAGAAGGTCGTCACGCCGAAGCGGCATCCTCCATGGGCAAGGTCGAGTTCCGGTCCCCAGCGCCGTCGCCGCAGGAGCTCTCGACGGATTACCGCCTTGATATCGACGCCAACGGCCACGGCACGGAGAATGGCAGCGCTGCCGGTGGTGGAGCGTCGCCAAGCGTCGCGAAAGCGACCGCGAGTGGCACGCTGCGTCGGATAAACACGTTCAATGCCGCCACCGAAGACGAACAGCGCAACATCATCTCGCTGCGGTATCGCGCCGACAGTATGGCGGACTCGGTCGAGATGGAGAACCAGACGAGCGCGGAAGCGCGTATTTGGAACGTCTTCGAACACGTCTTTTGCTTTCTCAAAGGCATGACGATCTACCAGTGTCGACGCCGGCTCCAGTTCATCATCGTCTCACAGGCAGTCATCAACACGTTGCGAGTGATCCCGATCATCCTCGGTCTCTCATACCAAGCGACATTGCCCGTGCTCATTCTGGTGAGTCACCTTATTCCCTAACTTTTTTTCTTTCGGTGGGCTTCTTCGCTAACGTTTTAATGCAGTACGTCACTTTGATCCTGGGCTGGCACGGTACCAAGTTCCTGGCGCCCAAGTTCCTACTCTTCTACAAGATCGGCATGCAGCTGAGCTTGATGGTGGATATCATTTGGTACGTCAAGGGCTACAACGGCAAGCTGAGCACCAACAGTGTCAGCGTCGGCACCTCCGTCTTGCTGCAAGGTTTCTTCTCGATTCTCCTATCGATGTTGAACCTCGCCGCTCTGCTCTACGGCTGGAAGCTTCGCCGCATTGTGAAGGTTGTGCAGAACCAGCGCGACTGCGATCGAGCCGCACTCGCGACGATGATGCCGCCGACACCTCCAGCCGCTCGTCATGGTTCCATCCACCAGATGCGACACACACTGAGCATCAATCCGGTCGTCGAGGCTGAGGATGGACCGGCTCCGCGTCGAGTCATCGCCGTCGGAAGTGGAGAGTTCAATGCAAACAACAAACGGCAAAAGAGTACAATGCGAGCACCATCAACGAAGAACGCACCAGCGAAAGAACCAGTGTTCGTGTCCAACTACATTCGCACGAGCAAGTACACGTTCTACAACTTCCCGTTTGTGTTCCTCAAGATGCAGTTCAGCCGACTCGCCAATTTTTACACGACGATCGTGGTGATGCTGTGCTTTTTCGAGTTCTCGCCGGTGAGCCCTGTAGCGAGCCTGACTCCGCTGCTGATCGTGTTCGCGACGTCGGCATTGAAAGACGTGACGGAAGATCTTCGCCGACAGAAAGCCGACAAGCAAGTGAACTCCAAGCCTGCGCACATTGTTCGACGAGATGTCAGCGACCAGATCAAGCACATTGATGCCACTTGGCAAGATATCCAAGTCGGTGATCTCCTCATTCTGAAGGACGGAGACGAGGTACCAGCTGATTGCATCTTGCTCGCAACAAGCCGCCCGGATGGCCGGTGCTACGTGGAAACCGCGAACCTTGATGGTGAAACCAACCTTAAGATTCGAAGCGTTGCAAAGTGCACGAAACACTTTATGACTGCGGACGAGATCCTTGAGAAACACCGCATCCATGTCGAGTGCGATGTGCCGAACAAGGACCTCTTCTACTTCGACGGTGTGATCAAGCTCCTGCAGCACAATGGCGAGGCTCCTGATAGTTCTCAATCGACGGATAATGGCGCGTCGGAATTCGACACGAGTCTGTCGATGGATAACCTGATGCTGCGAGGAAGCGAGAGCCGCAACTCGGAGTGGACGATTGGTCTTGTCATTTTCTCGGGCCGCGAGACGAAGATCGCCATGAACTCAGCCGATGTCCCACTAAAGCGAAGCTTCGTTGAGAAGACGCTGGATACGATGTTCGTGCTGGTGCTCATCATGCTCTTCGGTATCTCCGTTGCATGTACCCTCGGTAACAACAACTGGATCTTCGCCAAGTTGGACGACGGGACGGTGCCATGGTACATTGGCGACATCGAGGACAACGACTACATCTTCCTCAGTTACGTCATCCTCTTCAACAACCTGATCCCGCTGTCGATGTACGTGACAATGGAAGGCGTACGATTCGTTCACGCGCGGTACATCGAGAACGACTTGGAGATGTACGACGAGCCGTCCGATACACCCGCGCAAGTCCGCAACAGTAATATCAACGAGGATCTCGGCCAGATCCAGTACATCTTCTCGGACAAGACCGGCACGCTCACGCGCAATGAGATGATCTTCGCAAAGTGCACGGTCGCTGGTCTCCGGTACAATGATGTCGAAGTCGAGCACTGTGCGCCACGGCCTGGGACGCGGTTCAACGACACCAGACTGATGGGGCGACTCAATTCGAACCATTCCACCAAGAACGAGATCCACAACTTTTTGCTCCTCCTCACAATCTGCAACACCGTGATCCCAGAGTACGAGAATGGAATCACTGTCGAAGGCAACAACGATGATGCGAAAGGAGTATCTTCATTCTCTCGACCAGTCAAGTACAACGCGTCCTCGCCCGATGAACAGGCGTTGGTTTTGGCCGCGAACGATCTCGGATATGTGTTGTCGTCACGCGACGGCCCGATCTGCCACACGCTGATCCAAGGTAAAGCGATGACCTACGAGATCCTGAACGTGCTCGAGTTCAACAGTGATCGCAAGAGAATGTCGGTGATCTTCCGGGATTCAGAGGGCGGGCTTTATCTTTACTGCAAAGGAGCCGATGACGTGTTGTTCGACCTGCTCTCCCCGAACCAACCTCAGGGCGTTGCTCATGTCACGCGTGGCCATCTCCAAGAGTACGCGTCGCAAGGGTTGCGAACACTGACAACCGCGATGCGGAAGCTGACGACCGAGCAGTACGAGCAGTGGAGCCGACTGTACCGTGACGCAGAGATGTCACTCGACAACCGTGCTGAGAAGATTGCTCGGATTTCGGCGATCATTGAGGTGGACCTGATCTTGCTTGGCGCCACCGCCATTGAAGACCGACTGCAAGATGGTGTCGAGGAGTGTATCAGCTCGTTGCGCAAAGCCGGTATCAACTTCTGGGTTCTCACCGGTGACAAGAAGGAGACGGCTCTCAGCATTGGCATGTCGTCGCATGTCATCGACGACAACATGGATGTGATCGTTCTCAGCCAGCGAGACAAAGCTAGTCTTCGTGCCAAGTTGGAAGAGTTGTACGTGGACTGGGTGGACGACAAGTGGGGCTCGGACGAGCATTCGTCGGTCGGAAGGGTCTTGTTCGAGGCGCTGAAGCAAGGTCTTGATGTCGGTTGGACTCTGTTCAAGACAGCCACCGTCGGTCGCGATCAACAAGCAGGGAACCGCAAGAAACGTCGCCGTATGCCACGACATGACGAGCCTCGCTCCAACGTGGAGACTGCTCCAGGGGATGCCCAGGCTCACTTTGACGAAGTGTATCCAATGTCCGTGAACGATAATTTCTCGGACGTGGCGTTTGAACGCGGCCATGGCGACAAGACTTTCGAGCCAAAGGGTACGATCGGCTCCATGGACGACGAGTTCATCGACGAAGAGTTGGAGTATGCCATGGTCATTGACGGCAAGACGCTGGCGCTCGTGCTGGAAGATGATATCAAGTATCTCTTCTTGGCCGTGGCCACGCAGTGCAAGTCGGTGATCTGTTGCCGATGCTCCCCATCGCAGAAGGCGTCCGTCGTCAAGCTTGTGACCGAGCCAACTTTGATGTTCTCTCCTGGAAACATCACGCTCGCGATCGGTGACGGCGCTAACGACGTTCCCATGATCCAAGCCGCGAACGTAGGTATTGGTATCAGTGGCAAAGAGGGCCGCCAGGCTGTGCTGTCAAGCGACTACTCGCTTGCCCAGTTCAAGTTCCTCAAGCGGCTGCTCCTCGTCCACGGCAACTACAGCTACAAGCGCATCTCGAAGCTGATCCTGTTCTCGTTCATGAAGAACGTCGCCTTGTCGCTGTCCAACTTCTACCTGGCGATGCAGACGATGTACAGTGGGCTGCTCATGTACTTCGGCATCTTCTTCACGCTCTACAACGCCTTGTTCACGACAATCCCGATCGTGTTCATCGCGATGTACAACCAGGACGTGTCACCAGCCGTGCTGATGCAATACCCTACACTGTACGTGAACGGACTGAAGAACCGAAGCTTCAACTGGATGTCGTTCTTCGGCTGGTGTGGGCTCGGTATCTGGCACGCATACGTCATCTTCGCCGTGCCATTCTTCGCGAACGGGTTCATGGTGTGGTACTTCGCCACGGATTCAAAGGATCTGTACCAGTTCGGCTCGAATGACCTCGGTCTGTGGGCAGTTGGCGTGGCCGCGTACACGTACTTGATCACGGGCTCGACGGCCCAAGTGTCTTTGATGACGAGCAACTGGACCAAGGCGAATGCCGTGTCCACGGTCGGTACGCTGATCTTCTACTACGTCTTCATGACGTTCTTCTGCACGATCTACGGCTGGACCAAGACCGAGTTGTATGAGACCGAAGTGGCCTACGGTGTCATGAGCAAGCTCGTGACGCAGGCGTGGTTCTGGTTAGGCCTCCTTCTCTCCACCATTGGAGCTGTGCTTCCAAACTACATCGCCAAGGCCGGCCGCGTTCTCTTCTACCCGGAGCCGTCGCATTTGATGCGCGAGTGGAATCGCCTGGCGAACAGCGAGGAGCCCGGCACTGTCATGGAGTCACCGCGGTTGGTTCGTCGCAACACAGGCTTCGCGTTCTCTCATTATCCTGGTGAAGGTGAAATGGCCATGAGCCAGTATCGCAACCTCTCGCAGGTTCCACCCACGCAGCTCCAAGGCTCCCACGGGTTCCGATCGCAGGCGACGTCTTCACCGTCATCCACTGCCGGCGAGTCCAGCATCTCGAAGAGATCCGTTGCCACCAGCAGACCCTGAGCCAAAGAAGACGTACATCCGAACACTTCCCATGACATGATAGACAGAAAGTAAGAGTACTTTATACATACACTTTGATGCTACGTAGTATGAATACCGGTACGAGCGCGCTAGCAGATGCGCCGTCTGCATCCATCTTCATCTACTCCATTTGCAGGTGGAGATGTGGCTTCACTGATACCTCCGTATGATTGGTCAAAATTATTGAATTGCTCGTCTGATTGGCTAAAACGGAGTGTTCTGTGGAACGAGGAGTGTTGGTCACTGTGTCTGTGTCGACGAAGTGAAAGTGAAAGGGTAACCAGTGCACTGGTTGCACTGGTAGCACTGGTCAGTGCTGAAGTAAGCTGACGACGTAAAGGTTTCGGCCCTCTTGCCAATCACTCGAGCCGAATATCAAGCGCAGCCACGCATGAGCGACTCGGGCAGTGTCTCCAGACGATCCGCCATTCAAGGATACCACCGAGGCGATGCTCCTGGCCGTGGAGGTGCGACGGAAGGCAGAGTGACGAGAATGCAAAGCGCAACCTCTCGCTACGAGCGGGCATCAGGTCGAGTCACCTCGATTGGTCGGCGGCAACATCGTGCAGAGACTGATACAAGCGCAGTGCCCAGACCTATCGCAGCATCGACGGTGCCGATGGGCGATCTCATCGCCCAGTTGCAGAAGATCTACCAGCGACAGCAGTTTCGAGCCGACGAGCGCATATTTCTGCGAGACATCGACAAGATCGTGTCCCAGGTACAGATCCGAGACGATAGAGTGCTTGCGTTCTCGTCACAGGAGGGAGTAACTTTTGGGGCAAGTGAATCAACCGAGGAATCGACAGACGGCGAGACCGGAGCGATAGACATGGAGCACTCGGACAACACGGCGCAAGCGCCTGTGCTATCAGACGCAGATTTGAAGGTCGAGGCTCTACTGGACGTGATGGAGGCGCTGTTTAGGCACCGGCATGAAGAGGTTCGCAAGCTCGCGTTCGAGATACTCAACTTGAGTCTCACGCACTACGGCGGACAGTTGACGCATTCCATGCGTGCTCGCGTGTTTCAGCAGCTAGAAGATCATGATTCCGGTGGTGATTTTGAGGTGCGGCAGAAGTTGCTCCGAGTGCTCACGAATGACGGACGGCTCGTGGAGCCTTTCAGTGAAGAGCTTGGGTGGTTACTCCTGCAGTGGCTCGAAGACTCGGATCAGCAACGTGACCTGCTCAGCTTGATTCAAAACATTCTTCGGCGTAGCCCGCAAGCACTGGATTTCGAGACAGTGATCGCCATAACCAGCGTCGTGTGTGGGAGGTGTGATATCGCGTGGTCCAGAGGTGATGTCGAGACGTGCCGGCGGTTCCTGTCGTTCTTCCATGTGCTTGTCACGCACCGCCTCGAGCATGCGCTGGGCACATCAGTGTGCTTGCGCACGCTGTGCTGGATGGTCAACGCCGACGGTCAAGGGACGTGGTCGGTCATGAAACACTTGCTTAGCAGCACCGCCGGCTTCCAGGTGCTGCGTGGACTCGTGTCGTTGTTGGAGAATCCGTGGCAACACAACCAATGGGTCTTGCGAGGTGCCGTCTTCTTCGTCGGTATGTCGTGTTGGGGATCTCAGCGTGTCACGAAGCTCGAACAGATCAAGTGGACTCCAATCCTGCTCGCTCTCGAATCGTCTCTGCAGTGTGAGAATGGTGTCGTCATCTTCGAGATCATTTTGGCCATTCAACGACTCATCAAGAAATATGGCGACGCCAAGACTCAATCCGGAAAACCGATCTCAACCTCTACCAACTCCCAGCCTCGGCATCTGGTGGTTGAATGGACGATCATTCTTCGGATGCTCCAAACTTTACGCCCATGGCTATCGCCAGATGACAACACGATGACGAGTCATGTCGGTGATGACGACCAAGCTCGTACAAGGACACGTGGCCGAAGCTCATCGACAGACGTCACGACTGTGGTGGCCTCGCCTTCATCCTCACAGGCCTCCACCAGCACGAGCGTCCCAGTTCACCTGACTCGAATTCCGAAAGAACTACTGGACACTATCCAGGTCGTTGTCGACTTGGTACGGGAGAAGAAGTTTGCGGGTGAAGTTGACGAGTTCTACGATCTGCTTCAGGAGTACTTCATCCACCTCCCCGAGTCAACTGTGCAGTTGCTGCTGCGCTATCGAGCCGAGACGTCGCATCCAGCTCACAGCATCGACTGGCTTCATTCACTTGAAGAGACAATGGAGACGTTCTTTGCCAACCGGTCGCTTCCTTCGAGGATCAGAGAGGAAGCTCTGCAATTACTTCGGGTCAACTTGTGGTCGAGTCGAAATGTGTGTGAAGATCGCGTGATCGAGGAAGTGTTGCTGCCGATCCTGAGTGAGATCTACGATGACCCAGACGCGGGCATTCGAAGAAAGAGCCTCGATCTGATCACAGAAGTCGCGCGCACACACGAGAGCGTCCGGTTCGAGTCTCTTCTGGACATTTTGGAGAGTGCTGTTCTTCTATCAGCTTTCGAAGACACCCAGCAGTGCGCAATGGCCGGAATCGTGTCGCTGTTTTCGTCGTGGTTTGACCATCTCCCGCACTCAAGACCTTTGCGAATGTACGACATTATCACGACTGTGGCTGAGAGTCATCGCCAATGGCGTGTACGAAGAACCGCTCTCGAGTGTCTCCTCCATGTCTGTACTGCCAGCTCGGACTATCGACTTCAGTGGCATAACGACCAAGTGCGAACTTCTCGATTTCTGTACTGCTCACGGCGAGCCGTTCGGAATCAGCTTACCGGTGCCTTCGTCCCAGTTGCACACGGCTTGCGCGCGTTGATAACTCTCGTCAGCACCGAGTCACACGCTGTGCTGTTCCGAATGGCTGTTGAGGGGTTGCGCCGGATGCTGAATAATCGAGTGATCCTGGCGGAAATCGATATCAGCGACGCTGCGATCAAGATTGTTTCGTGCGTTGACTACCAAGCCTTTGGACGGGCGGCAATTCCTGACGAGATCAGCACATACCTCGAAGACCTCGAGGCGGGGTTGTCGCAACGGGATAGTCAAGGGAGAGAGACGAGCGATGGGCCAAAGAGACCCAGTCTATCATCTCGCGTGGCGTCGTCGCTTCGGATCAATTACCAGACAGTCAAGTCGAGCAATCAAGATGCTGCAGCGTTGCTGTGCAAGACTCGGTTTGCAACGATGGGTCTCGAGATCTTGGCGTTATTCGTGAGCTTCATTGGTGATCTCAATGCGACTGCGCGGCATCATCTCATGATCTGTATCGTTGGGGCTCTCGATACTCAACCTGTGTTGTGTGAGACGGATTTATCGTCACGAGACGGCACGGAGAGCGATGGCAGCATCCACGGAGAATCTGGGTGGTCGTGGACTGTTCGACCTCGCACGGGCAGCGCAGGCCGAGGAGTTAGCACGCCAGATGATGGAGTTCAAGCAACTGCTCAGGTGAGTGAGCTTTGCACGCCCACATTTACCGAAGCCAAGCCAGTTTCCTCACACGTGGCTTTCACGTCTCGAGTCTTTTCCAAGCTTCAAGCAACCACCCACTCTTCACACCTCTTCAGTGCGTTGTCCACCGCACCAGCCATCCGGCGATCTACATCGAACAGCTCAACCGCGAGCACGGAGACGACCGTCGGTCTCTCCCGACTGGATCGCGAAATGCTGAGGAACTGTCTTCGCCATATCTTCGAAGCCGAGTTTGAGCAGCTCCGAATCGCGTGCAATGCGATCAGCATGCTGGCGAACATCGTGCCAGAGGTTGTGTCGGCGCGCATGGACATGATGATGCACAGCCTCAAGCGCAGCTTCTACACACCTGAGGGCGTATTCCGTGGTGACAAATTTGCGTCCGTGCTAGAGATGGCCGGAGACCTCGTGATGTGCACACCCGCGACGCTGCTGAAGTTTCATCACAAATCAGTCGTCGTGACGGATCTGGTGCTGGTTGCATTCAAATGTGCGGTGGCCAAGCCCACATTGCATTTGGCCTATCGGATACTGTGTGAGATCATCTTTCGAAGCAAGCGACGAGAGGATCGGGGGGCGCTGGCGCGTGCAGCTCTACCTGGACTCAAGTCGTCAGTAGACAGTGCGAAATCTCAACTCGCAGACGCAGCAGTCGACTTCCTCATGAGCTTCGCTCTCTCCAACTCCGACTTGATCCCAGCACCGGCACTGACCACCAAGTCGGGCGATGAACGAGATACGACAGAGCTCCGATCAAGCACGAGATCATGGATTCACCATGACGCCGTGATCAGCATGGAACTTCACAACAACAAGCAAGCGGTGATGATTATTCGACGGGCCAACTCGACGAGTCGATGGTGCTTGGCAATGAAGCAGGATGTCGCTGCTGTTGACGACTCATCTGCAGTGAGAGCAAAAATCCAGCTGGACACCGAGGCTGACACGAGCACACCACACGCTGTGGTTTCAGAAGTGGCGTGCGAGACGGTTGAAGTCACCGCCAAATTTGTTGTGGACCCAGCACCACCATCGAACCTTCCAGTGGCGCGACCCCGGCCCACGGTGTCTCAGAATATGTGGAGAGCAGAAACGACTCCCACTCGCCAGCCGACGCCGAATCTGGTCGAGTTTTCGACCAATGCTCCACACAATATTCCCGTTCCGCCACTGCCAGCCTATGATGGAGTGGGCGGGTCACCATCGTTCTTCTGCGTGCCACCTCCTGAAGATGGCGGTGATCCGTTGAAGATGATGGAGAGCATGCTACTGAGCGACATCACCATCGACACTCCGGAAAACCAGTCGCCGAGCGACTCAAGGCCACCAGAGGTGGAGTGCTGCCATGACGCTGTCGCGGAGGAGAAGGCCGATGACCCGCCTGGTGATCAAATGGAAGGCACACCTCCTTCCCTTCAGCATGCTCACGACGTGGCCGAAGCTGTTGCCAGTTGTCCGGAAGCATCGGATCCCGAAGAGGCATCGCTCACACCGCCTCGGTTGGACCCGATGTTCCTGATGGCGCAAGTGTTTGATTTAGGAGCTGAGGATCGACCGCAAGAACTGTCCAGCTGCGACGCTTTGAGCCTTGGATTGAGCGTTTTGGACCGTACGCCCGAGTTCGAGACACACAAGATCGGCGTCTTGTACCTTCGCCATCCTCGGCAGAAAACGGAGGCGGACATTCTGGGCAACATCGGTGGCTCGGTGCGGTACCTGGAGTTTCTGCGAGCGCTCGGCTCGATCACGTGCCTCGAAGGACTCCATGGCTACTCTGGTGGGATGGATACGTCGCCAGCACAGAACGACGGCAAGTGTCTTCTGCTGTACCGCAGCCACGCGCTGCAAATGGTCTTCCACGTCGCGACGATGATGACACCTCTCGACGAAGTGGCAGGAACGCTGCAGAGTTCAGACACAATTGCCTCCACATCATCGACGACTGCAAGTGTGATGAAGAAGAAGCGGCATATCGGCAACGATTTCGTTCACATCATTTTCAAGGTAAGCAGTGTCATGGGATTGACACCCGACCTAGCGAGTGGTACTGACGATAACCTCGCACAGGAATGTGACGCGGAGTACGATGTGCACACCTTCTCGGGCCAGTTCAATGCTGTGCATATCATCGTGCAGCCACTGAACGGCAAAGAGTACCGGGTTCAAGTCAAATGCAAGCCAGGCATCCCGTCGTTTGGCCCGCTCAGCGGCACCCAAGTCATGCCGCGGTCCGTCGTCGCCCAATGTGTCCGCCAAACGAGTTTAAATGCCAACCTCGCGTGCCAAGCGTTCCACCAAGACCTCATTGGGCTCACCATGAACTGCGAAGAGCGACTGAAGCAGATCCGTCAACTCGCAGCTCGCCATGTTACTACCGTGGAGGACTGGGCGGTCGAGGACCTCACACATTCCTGAGGTCTTTTTGGCTGACTTCAATTTGATGTGGACCACGTCAATAAATACCCAAGTGTGTTGATTGGTCAAATTTAGTCTAGATAGAGTTGGATTATTCAAAATCGAGTCCACTCTGCGAAAACACGAAATTGGCGTGGACCACATCACGTCTTGAACATGATCGGAAGAGAGAATCAAAAGAGTCCAACGCGACGACAAGGCGAACCGTGCGCAATCGATGGAGTTCCTCGCGGAAGAGAATGACTGCGGCCAGACGTTGCTGCGGCTCGTAAGTCGCGGAAGCGCGATCATTGCGGAGCTGCTGCGCCTCTCCCAGAACATCCCAGGGTATGTGTGGTTGCTTGTAGCTCTTCGCTGATCACCTCCCTTTCCCCTTTTGGCTCATTTTGTCATCCGATTGCAGCGTGTTCCTCGGACCATCGCACGTGGAGGACCCGGAGCAGCTCAAGTACCTCAACATTCTCTTCGACTTTGCGTACCTCAAGAGTCCCGAAGATTTCGAGAACATGGTCAACAGCAACTCGGTACGCCCGGTTCGCTCTTCATTTTTTTTTGCGTGACCATAGAGACGGATGGCAAAGCTGAGCGATTACATGCTAGGAACTGGTCGACATCGACGACGAGTTTATGGACAACCACGAGGACATTCTCGACCGTTTCTACCAGCTCTTTGACGGCGTCTACAAGGTGCGTGGTGTCGGTGGGTGGCATGGCCCATCCCATCGGACCAACCAATGGGCATGATCTCTTTTTACCAGTACATCAGCGACTACCTCAAGTTCCTGGACGACTTGGAGAAGGGCTTCTTCATCCAGCACACGCTGGCCAACATCCTGCTGGACACAGACGGCGCGCAGCTCATGAGCGAGGCGCTATACCTCTACGGCGTCATCTTGCTGCTGCTGGACCGCAAGATCCCCGGCCCGACGCGTGAGAAAATGGTCATCGCGTTCTACCGCAACGAGGGCGAGTCGGCCTTGGAAAACATTGACGAAGTCTGCAAGCTCTGCCGCGTCACGGGCTACGTGCCCGGCCAGCCCAAGCCGCCGCAGTACCCGGAGCGGTACTTTAAACGCTTTGCGCCGCCCGAAGAAGTGGTGAGCATGGTGATCGGCAAGCTCCAGTCGGACGACGTGTACCTGCAGGAGCCAAGCTTCCCGCACCGCACCCACCGCAGCACGCGGCTCGCCGCGCAGGCCTCGATGCTGTTTGTGATTCTCTACTTTGCGCCGGACATCTTGATCCACGAGAAGGCGAGCATGCGCGAGATCGTCGACCGCCACTTTAACGACAACTTTATCATCACCACGTACATGGGTGCGGTCGCCGACCTCTCGCTCGAGTGGGCGGCGTACCCGGCGGCTCGGCTCGCGCTCGCCAACACGCTCGAGCCGCAGAATATCGCCCACATCACCAAGAAGAAGGCCCAGCAGACCCAGAAATCGATCGACGAGCTCAACTACTTTTTGACCGAGGGCGTGCTCACGGACCAGTACGTGCTCGAGAACCTCGACCCGCTGCTCAACTGCATCCGCCACGCCAACGTGACGATCCACTGGACATTTCTCCACAGCCGCATCCAGCCAGTGATTCCGATGATGAACAACTCGAAAGACCAGCGCGAGATCTTTGACCGCGGCACCGACCCGGACAAACTCATCACGCTGCTGCTCAAGGTCTCACAGCTCGAGTGGAAGCTCAAGCAAATGTTTGAGATGCTGCTGGCCACGAAAGAAGCGCGGTGGCAGCGGTGCATGAAGGAGACGTCCGAGCGCATGGTCGAGTTGAGCGAGTATTTTTCCGGCGAGAAACCACTCACGCGTGTGGAGCGCAATGAAGATCTCATGGCCTGGTTCAAAGACTTGTCGGAGAAGGTCAACTCGCTCGACTACATTGACCACGTCAAAGCCGGCCGCCGCATCAAGCGGCTCATCGAAGCACTGGGCCACGTGGAACAGTTTGACCAGATCGACACCAACCTCCAGGTTAAGGCATACCTGGAAGAGTCTCGCGAGTTCCTCACCGAGATGGTGCGGACCGTGCGCATCCGCGATGAAGTCATGGCGGTGATCGAGAACGTGTCGGACCTCTCGTACGCGTGGGAGATCATCAACGACTTTATGAACATTCTCCACCAGCGCGTCAAGAACGACCCCTCCTCGGTGATCCTACTGCGTGCCGTCTTCCTCAAGCTTGCGTCCATCCTGGACGTACCACTCACTCGTATCCACCAGTGCGGGTCCGGAGACGTGATCTCGGTGGCCGAGTACTACTCGGGCGAACTCGTGGACTATGTGCGCCGCGTGATGGAGGTGATTCCACAGAGCGTCTTCCGCATCCTTGCCGGTATCATCAAGCTCCAGACCGACCACATGCAGCCGATCCCCGTCAAGTTTGAGAACACGCTGCTCAAGAACCACGCGCAACTGAACGAGCGCTACCGCTTGGCGCGTGCGACCCACGAAGTGTCCAAATACACGGAGGGTATCCTTGCGATGAAGAAGACCCTGCTGGGGATCATTGAAGTGGACCCACGTCAAGTGCTTGAGGATGGTTTGCGCAAGGAGCTCGTGTACCGTGTGTCGAAGGCCTTCCACGACATGCTCATGTTTGAGAAGAACACGTCCGACGAGTGCCACGGCATCTTTGTCGAGCTGGCGGCGACGCTCAATGCGTACCGCCTGTCGTTCGAGTACATCCAGGACTACGTCAGCATCTACGGCTTGCGCATGTGGCACGAAGAGCTCTCGCGCGTGATCAACTACAACGTGGAGCAAGAATGCAACCGATACTTGAAGAAGAAGGTCTACGACCGCGCGTCGCAGTACCAGAACCGCGCAATCCCAATCCCACGCTTCCAGCCACCGACCGCCGACATGAGCGTCAACTTTATGGGGCGATTGATGCACGCACTGTTCATTATGACCGACCCACACACGACGATCTACTCCCCGCAATGCATCGGGTGGTTCTCGCAGGACGGGGTCGAAGTGTGTGGTGTGAGTGCATTCACCGTGCTCCACAAGAGCGTGGGGCTGCTGGGCCTGGCTGGTCTCGACCGCATGCTCTCGTTCCGCATTGTGCACACGCTGAACAATCTGGTCAAGTTCTGGGGCACCGCCGTCACGCCGTATTACCAGCTCTTTGACCAGCTCGCCGAGGCGCTGCAGCCAGAGTGGAAGATCCCAGAGCACTCGAGCCGTCTGTACGACGCTGCACTCAAGAAGGTGGAGAAGATCATGAGCAAGTTGCTCAAGGCCGTGCTTATCATCGGCCAGGCGGCATTGATCCGTCGCCAGGTTTCCAGCGAGCTCTCGTTCTCGAGTCGCCTGGACGCCAATCTCCTGTCGGGCACACTGGACGCATTGAACCAGTCCTTGCTCAACGACATTCGTGCGCACTACCGCGACCCCAAGAGCAAGCCCTACCCTGGCTCGGATGGTAACCCGATCTTGGTGGAGCTCAACAAGTACCTCGAGAACATTGGCGCCAACGACCCTTTCCAGAAGATCTATATCACGGTCACCGAGCCGCTCACGGGTCTTGCGGCTGTGTCTATGCTCTTTGTGATCGCGTACATGCCCAAGCTCCAGTACGACCGCAATTTTGGTGCACTCGCCCGTGTGGGCAAGAACCCGATCGATGGCGAGCCGCTCTTGCTGGGTGTGCTGACCATCTTCAAGCAGTTCCACCCATCGTACACGCACAAGTTTCTCGCGTACCTGGGCCAGTTTGTGCGCACCAAGGTGAACGACATCTTCGCGAAAGAGCAGGCGTCGGGCAAGAGCAAGATCGCGGCCGAGCTGCCAGCCGAGGTGGTCAACACGCTGATCTTTATGCTCGAGTTTGCTCGCTGCGCCAAGATCCAGCGCAGTTTCCTCGACAGCCTGGTGCCCGCGTTCGTGTTTGACGCTATCCAAGTGTGAGCAGATCACGCACGAGATGAGAAGACCCTTCTGTTGATGAGCCGGCAAGTCTGGTTGTTCCCGATCGTCACACGTCACAGATGAGTAGAAGGAATCATTCACGTAAACGGGTACCGAATGGAATGAGTGTACGATTTCAAGGTTAGTTGTGGTCTCTTCCTGTCAGAAATCGCACCCACATTTGCAACTTGAAGATACCTGCTTGGCCAAACATGGATCAAGCATCCGAATCATCGAAGAGCCCAGGGGGCAACTCGCAATGATCCGACTCGACCGCGTCTCACGGCTGTGTGTGCACACATTGCGCACCGCACCTGCGCGCTACTCCTTGAACCGATGCGCATCATCGTCGTCGCACGGGATGCTCCCTGATGCACGAATGCCGCTTACCTCGTCACTTATCTTTCGCGATCCTCAGGATGACGATGCGCTGCCCTGTTTTCGAGGTTGGACAGCGATTCACTGCATTCGACTGCGGTGTTGTACTGATATATCTGTGCAGTTCTCAACGAGGAGGGTGATGTCGTGGATGGTGGCGAGGATCCAGCTCTCGGCCCGACCTCATGATGCAGCTCTACGTCAACATGGTGCGCATGAATGTGAGTATTCCTACGTGACGAGGTGCCATGCGGATGTATGCGAGAAGGTGGCAAGCTCATTACGTGGACAGGCAATGGACAAAATCATGTACGACGCCCAGCGGCAGGTACGATTGTGATTCGGCTGTCCATACAAGAAATACCACGACTAATGCCACTCTCTACCGTTAACATCAGGGCCGCATTTCATTCTACGCGACCTCACTGGGCGAAGAGGCCATCCATTTTGGAACAGCCTCTGCGGTCAAGCTCCAAGACATGGTGTTTGGCCAGTACCGAGAACCTGGTGTCCTTATGTGGCGAGGATATACTCTCCAGGACTTTGCCGACCAGTTGTGCAGCAACGCTGAGGGCCACGGGATCGGTCGCCAGACGCCGATGCACTACAAGTCCAGGAAGCTCAACTACCACACAATCGCGTCCCCTCTAGCCACTCAGATGCCTCATGTAAGCACGGACGACGCGTTGTTGATGCCATTATACTCTGCTGACTGTATGTGGTCCAACAGGCTGTTGGTGCGGCGTACGGTTTCAAGATCGCCAACGAGGACCGCATTGCGCTGTGTTTCTTTGGTGATGGCGCAGCAAGCGAAGGCGACTGCCACGCAGCCTTCAATATGGCGGCAACGCGGGAGTGCCCCGTACTGTTCATCTGCCGCAACAATGGCTACGCCATCAGTACACCGACCAAGGAACAGTACCGAGGTGACGGCATCGCGTCTCATGGCAGTGGGTACGGGATCCCTGTCATGCGAGTTGATGGCAACGACGTCGTGGCTGTCCACGTCGCGACCAAGTACGCGAGGGACTTTATCCGCCAGACGAATCGACCGGTTCTGTTGGAGGCGATGACTTATCGCCAGGGGCACCACTCGACATCCGACGATTCGACACTACCGCAGTGCGGAGGAGATGCGGGCCTGGACCGAGGAGCGCAACCCGATCACACGTGTGAAGAAGTATCTCGTGGTGAGTGTGGTGGTTTAACTCACTGAGATAGTATTAATACTGCCCGAGACTCACTAACGACATACTCTTCCATAGAGGAATGGGTGGCTCAATGAGCAGCAGGACGAGTCCATTCGGCGGGAGGAGCGCGAGCAAGTCCTGGATTCACTGGCCAAGGCCGAGAAGAAGCCACTCCCACACTTGACCACGCTCTTCACCGACGTCTACGCCGAGAAACCGCAACATCTCCAGGTACACTGTATTGTCTTCTTGAGATCAGTCCTGTCGACTTGTCATTGACGTTGGTGTGGCATTCTTGCGGTTCTGCAGGCTCAAGAAGACGAGCTTCTCGCACACTTGAGTGTCTACGGCGATCGGTACTAAATCAGTATGCGCACTTGAGAGGAAATCGTGCGTTAACTTAACACGAAACGCACTTAAAATTTAACTTACGAACTTAGCAGCGTGTCTCTGCAGTCCCCTTGTCGCTTGCTTCTTCAATCGCCCACCAAGCGAGAAAAGATCAGCACATTGGAAGGCGCAATGGCGTCGTTCAAGGAGCCAACGCGCGCGATCTTCGCGGAGCGCGACTTGCGCAGCTTCATCGGCTCACAGGTTAGTTTACATGACCTGTCTTTAGCTTCAGAATGATAGTTTGGAGGGAGAACGTGTTGCAGAACAATCTGACAGGCATGACTTTCGTTTCCATCAGCCATACGAGATGATGCTTGTGTTCATCAAGCATTTGAACGAGAGTGTCCGCGGACTCAAAACATCAAGCGAGATTACCATCTCAGAGGTATGTGAGAGTGCATCCATCCCCACGCACGCTGTTGTTACTGGTGTTGACGATTGGTGTCGTCGTCGAATAGAATGTGGCGAAGACAGTGGCACTGTTGGACGAAATCGACGCGTGGATCGACGAGTTCCCTCCAATTCAGCAGCCGATGCGCTTCGGAAACAAAGCCTTCCGAATGTTCTACGACCGCGTGATCGAAGTACATCAGAGCTGCGTATTCTCTTCACCTTGTGGCTGATTTGTTGACCGTGTATCTATAATAATAATATCACAGTCGTCCAAGGCAGTGCACGAGAAACTTCTCCCCCACGCCAGCCACGAAGCTATCGTTGAGTTGATGCCGTACTTGAACGAGTCGTTCGGCAACCGCGTACGCATTGACTACGGCACAGGCCACGAGACGAGCTTTATCGTCTGGCTGAGTGAGTGGATCTACGATTGTGGAATTGATCGTAGTGGCAAGCTACTGACGGTGCTTGCTGCAGTTTGCTTGCACAAGGTCAGCTTCTTGAAGCAGGAAGACTTCCCCGCGATCGTCCTCCGTGTCTTCACCAAGTACCTCGCTATCATGCGGAGACTGCAGAAGATCTACATGCTGGAGCCGGCCGGTTCACACGGTGTCTGGGGTCTAGACGATTACCATTGCCTTCCGTTCTTCTTCGGCTCAGCCCAACTGATTGGTAAGTGGTTCAGTACTACTGTGGTGTGGAGTAGAGGTGGACTGAAGGATATGATATATCCAGGCCAAAGCCAGTTCGAACCGCAATCGATCCACGACGACATGGTGCTTGAAGCCCACAGCAAGGACTATCTGTACTTTGATGCGATCAAGTTCATCAAAGAGGTCAAGTCCGGGTCTCCGTTCGCAGAAACCTCGCCGATGCTGAACGACATTAGCGCCTTGCCCTCGTGGGAGAAGATCAATGGCGGCATGCTCAAGTTGTACGAAGGCGAAGTGCTCAAAAAGTTCCCAGTGATCCAGCATCTTGTGTTTGGCTCGCTGTTGCCGTGCACGTGGCAGCCGAGCCAGTCAGCCGCTGGATCGACCTTCATCCCGATGAGTACGCACCCTGGCACTGGAGTCCGCGCACCAAACTTCAACCTTGAAGGTGCGACTGCAAAGGCTCCTTGGGTCGCCGTTGAAGACCTCGTTGCCGCGCATGACACGCAGATGTCTCCGATCCGTCAACCGAAGGACCTGGGCTCGCAGTCTCAGTAAGGTGCAATTTTGGCTCCATGCACTCGACTACTGATATAGCGACAACCCAGCCCGATCCAGGATTCCGGTGACGCAGGCGTTAATCCATCAGTAAACCACGAACGGGGATGCGATCCAGCGTTTGATTCCCGTGGGTGTCCATGGGTCTGGGTTCTGTATTTTATTTTTTTATATTCTGGCGCAGGTGGCGCAAAAGTGTCGCCAGGGTTGTCCACCCGCTTCCAATTGCGATCCAGCGTCCTGGAACGACGAACCGACGACGTCCAGAGTCACTTTGGGACATGAGAAGGGGCATATCGGGGCGTGTTTGCCTGCTCGGCTCGAGGTTTTTGTCGCCGCCGATGATTTGACGATGACAAGTGCTGGAGTTTCGCGCCGACCCAGACCACGCGAGTGATTACTCACCGCTACAGTAGGGAGAGTGAGCGTCGATCGACCGACATCGCTGTTTACTGGCGGTGACGCACGGCTGCTCGATTTTGGTGGCGGCCACGAACAACCAGCTGGGCACCGGTATGAAAAATACTCAAGGATGCAACATCGCACATTTCGGTGATTTTTGCAATCGGCCGGATCTTGTTCACCACCATCCAGCACCGGAAGTGTGGGAGGAAGGCACATATCCAAGGGATCAAATTTCGCACGGGTTGACTAAAGGCGAAACACGACACTATACACCCAGGAAGTGCAGAGCGACATCAAGAAGAAGATGTTGGCGGTACGATGTGGACCAATCGATCGGTCTGTACCAACGGTGCCTGCTATGGGCGTGCCACGCACGTTTAGGATCAAGATCGTTATGTGTTGCCTCGCGAACAGTGGATCTAGAAAGTAGAGCAAAGAGAGCACAGCGTAATTCTCGCGCACTCGCAAAAAATGTGGTTGGCTTGGTGGGTATTATAGCATTCACCCCAAGAATCCAGACGAGCAACGGATGCAAGAATTCCCAGCCGCGCTCACCATCCCCTGCTACCCTTCTTTATCACGGCGACAAGCTGCTCGGAACGAGCACGACGACAACCGCTGCAACGGCGAAGTCGGGCAGCCATCCGAGTTGGATCGCGCTGCACCGCGCAACCACTGTGATGTGCGCCTTTTCGTGCTCAAATCTGAGGCGAATCTTGGGTATTTGGGTGATTCATACCAGCCAACCGCCG